>ML370846.1:0-38648 GCA_005239525.1 Nicotiana knightiana
ATGCGCATAAAATGTAAGGTATATCACATGTTAAACTATGCAATTTAGTCTCGCATCACCAGGAACGTAATGAAATTCACCGCCGAACGGCAAATCATTGCCCCAATAAGTCTCCTTGTTAATGATTTGACGCCCTAGGCATGGTAAGGTACTCGCAAAATTCCAAGCATGATGGGTAGTGGTACGAAGCACCCATGTCTTGGGAGGATGACTATTGTATTCAAGCGTCCAGTCTGCCAAATAAGGTGGGTCCCTCAAAGGTACCCATGAAGCTGCATTATACTGGCCGATTAGTGACCTATCAACTGGTAACCTTGTCCCCTCCTTGCTTCCCTTATGGTCCGAGATGAATTGAGAATTAGAGGAAGAAATTCCGTCTTTGAAGTAAACCATGTTTAGACTGCAAAAAGAGAGAAACGTGTTTATTAGCATTTATCTAAGAAATGCGATATTCATGGCCTCAAATTCATAATATAATCCTACCAAGCATGGAAAAGGCAAAGTCTTTGGCTTAGACAGCGTAATGGTTTATGCCTCAGATAAAATGAAGCTAAATCTTCAAACAAGATGAAGTCATTAGCTTAGACGGTGTAATGGTCTATGCCTCAGATAAAATGAAGTTAAATCTTCAAACAAGATGGAGTCATTAGCTTAGACGGTGTAATGGTCTTTTCCAGAGATGAAGAAAGTCAAGTTTTCAAATAAAACGAAGTCTTTGGCTCAGATAGTGTGAAGTCTTCACCGCAAACTTTTAAAGGTTTTCGCTGTGAACTTTTAAAAAAAAAAAATCTTGACCACGAGCTTTTGAAGGTCTTCATCATGCATTGATCATCTCGTTAAATAAGAATACATCCTTCTTGTTTGACCTACAAAAAAAAGAGAAAAAAAGACAACAAAGAAGAAAAACACAGGAAAATAAGAAGAAATTACCTTCACGTTAATGCTTCCGAGTCCACAAAAATAGACTCAAGTGGCTTGCGAATACTGCGAATTGATGCTTAACGAATACGAGCATGTGGGTTTATATAGATCTTCGAGACAAGATACTACAAGGATGCTATCGATGTGGGACTATATAATTGTCTCCTAAATTGAGTCAAAGTGTACTGCCAGTCCTGGTAAAATTTGGACTAGCGAAGACTGTCGGTCGTAGAAGTTTGTTTCCGATTAGAATTGAGAACGTTTCTTTTGTTCAAAGTCCATTCATTATATGTGCAAAGATGAAAAGACTTCCTTTTTTATTGTTATCGGTGAATACATTGTAAAAGTCTTATAACTAATAGAGTAAGTTGCTAATAAGTATTGTCCTTGTAACTAACTTTGGAGTCTTTTTAGAATTAGAAAATTATGACTGTGGAATTCACTTTTCAATAGCTTATATTTTGAGTGATTAGTCACAGACAATGAATTTAAAATTTAAAGTTCAATGACTTTAATATTTCATATAATTAAATATACAAATATAAATACTCCAAGCCTAGTCTTCAAAAATTTAGACACCCCGACAAGTCTTGAAGTAGGGGGCATTTGTAGGCATGCAAACTTTATTGAATTTAAATTCAATAAAATAAATTTGGACTATATTTTAAATTCAAGATATATTGTTCCAAATAAATATTATGAGCTAATATAATTGAATTAAGTCCAATATAAATGGATTAAATAAATAAGTCTTAAACCATTGGGCTACAAATGATGAGCCCACTTCCTAAAGCCCAAGATGTCATCTTCCTAGAGGCCCAGTTTGATGCCCACGTGTCAAATGACGTGGCACGCCAAGTCAAACGGAAGAACCAATAAGATCATGCCACGTGTCAAAATGACAAGGCATGCCAAGTCACATTAAAAGGCCAATGAAACCGCGCCACATGCGCAAGTGACATGTTCTGGCCAATCAAATGCAGCTGTGTCACACTTCAATTTGATTGGTCAGAAAGAGTTTGTTCTTATCATAACTCTTCCCTCCCACAACTATAAATAGGGGTCTTCATAACTCAGAAAAGAGAGCAGAAGTTATAACAAGAAGCAAGAGAGAGCTTGTGGATCAAACGCCGCAAATTTCTCTACAAGTTTCAAGCTTCAAGCAATCAAGTTCAAGTTCAAGAAATCAAGTTCAAGCTCAAGAACAAAGAATAATTCAAGTATTCAAGATCAAGAACGAAGTCAAATCAAGTACAAGGCGTTCAAGATCAAGGCTACTTGTTCGTGATACAATTCGTGGCAACAATCAAAGTGTTCGCGACTGATAAATCAAAATTCAAATTCAAGATCAAGCTCAAACGCCCTTGAATTTATACTAGAAAAGTAGAATCAGAAGATTCATAGAGATTGTACACTCAAATTACTTGAAATCAAATACTACGATTGTTGCAATATTTTCGGTCTTGATTATATTTTCTCGACGCAATTTATTGTCTACACTAAGTATTTGCTAATTCAATAATAAAAATAAAAATAAAAAGGATCAAACAATTTATTTGATTACTATATGATATGTATCCTTTAATTTTGTATAGATTGTGTTATATTTCTGCACACTATATTAAATAATAAAATACAACTAATATTTATTAAGTTAATATGACATATTCATAATTTTATAAGATTAATATTCTGTCAAATTATTCGCGCACCGCGCGGGTTCTTATACTAGTTCTAATTATAATTTAAATTCCCAAATTAAATTGGAGCCCCGTTCAACGGGCAAAGAAAAAAATCTAGTATACCAAAAGTTTAATATGACAAAAAATCTCAATTCAAATCGTATATGGGCAACTTTAACACCTTCATCCATTCGATTTGGTACTTTTAGGCTTTAAAATGGAAAAACAAATGGGAGGATAAGGTTGTTCTTGTCTTACGAGTGTGAATTTTGATCCATTATCTCGGGGAAGGAATTTTTTTATTTATTTTTTACCTTGCATCAAATATGATTTTTTTTTAAAAGAGTTTAGGCATTTAAAAGTTTACTTTAGAGAACTATGAATAACAGCAACCAGATTCAAGTCAAGACAAGTAAATTGTTAGTATGTCACAATCAAATCAGTTGAAATATAAAGATAAATTTTGGTATCATCCAAATATAGTCGAGCAAATTGACAAGTATTTTAGCACAAGGGCCCGAAGGCAGAGATGAACGTGTTACTCTAAAAGTCTGCATATTATAAGTGCACATGTAACTGATAAATTTGGAAGTTGGAAAAGAAAAACTCTAATTTTTGCCAGACGAAATAAGGTGCAAATTCTGGATAAGGCAATTTGACTACTCGTTTCTTATATTCATCTAATATATCCCTACAATTCTAGATATCACTATCATTGTCTTATCAAATTCCTATTAGTTGTTTTAATTAAGCGTCTTGCAAAATACTAGTATTAATCAATCAATGAGCTAAAATCAATGTCAAACTTCAATTTTAAACCTGTACATTAACTTAACAAAAATTCTCATTAGTTATGATTTTAAGTTTTTAACGATAAGAGGAAGTTTCGATTTAAGCATCCTTTGTCCAGAACATTATAAGATATATAGTCTCCTAGTCATAGGTGTGCCGTACCACAATTTTATGTTCATCTCCTTATTCCTTATTCTTGGAAAATATGTCAAGTTTTCGGCACAATTTCGTTCCTTCTTTAGCCAAACTTCCCTGACTTAAATTTCCTGTAACGACTATGATAGAGACCATCATTTACATATTTCTACATATTCCTCTCTATAAATACCACATTATTATATTATTCCTCCATCTTCACATAGAGGTAGCTAGTCACAAAAATATACAAATTAAACCCCTAGACTCAAAATGAAGTCACTGATCAGGTTCCTACTTGTTCTCCTACTATCAATTGCCATGACCGTTACTTTCTTTCCTTCATTATCTAGCCAAGAATCAGTTCTTGAAAGATTTGATGCAACATATCAAAGAGGAAAGAACTCTTCTCCTCGTCATAACATGTACACATGTGACAAATACCCTAGAGTTTGTGCTGCCAAGGGCAGTCCTGGACCAGATTGTTGCAGAAAAAAATGTGTGAATGTTATGACTGATAGATTTAACTGTGGCAGATGTGGTAAGAAGTGTAGGTATTCAGAGATTTGCTGCGAAGGATGGTGTGTGAATACATATTTCAACAAGAGACACTGTGGAAAGTGTAACAGTGCATGCAAGAAAGGAAGCTCCTGTTCCTATGGAATGTGCAACTATGCTTAGAGAGAGATTCATGACTTGCTGCTTAATTATGTTGCAAATTTGCAATTGGTGGATAGTTAGATAGATAATATAATTTGTGCGTGTATGGTAAATAACTAAATATATATTTTAAGTTGCATTACGTGGTGTAGCCATATATAAATTTAGTTCTCATATATAGATGAAGGTATATGCTTCCTTGAAATTAATAAAATGTTACTAGAAGAAGAAAGATAATTGTGCGTATATGCTTCCTTGAAATTAATAAAATGTTAGACAGATCGTCTCTCTCTATATATCAGGGAATGTGTGTACCCAATCCAACATTTTTCTACTGAAAATATTTATGCATCCTCATCTATGTTACGATTTAGATTAATTAAGTCGATCTGCAAGAAGTACATGAAATCCTGTCTAATCTAGAAAAGCTCTCCACTGATAGTGGGTAGATTATAGTATTATATATAATTTATAAAGAACTGTTGATGGGTCTGTATCTGTCTTTGCGAATTGTTTAAAATTAAATTTCTGTCAATGTTACTTTGTTGTTACAATGTTACACACACAAAATAAAAAAATGCAGAACACTGAATAAAACCAAGTAATCACATGATATATACTATTTACTAATGATCACAGAAGATCGTTTTAACTATTTTTAGATGTTCTGGTGAATTATAGTTAACTTTGTAGTTAAAATAGTGACATTTTTATATGGAAAACCAACATATATGGTCTATCAATCACTTTCTACATTTTTACCAGTTTTTTTTTTTTTTGGTGAGTCACAATCTTTCCATCCAAAGAATGTTGGTCGTGCCTTTTTCATAATTAATCAAGAACCTTAACACAATATCAATATCTCCATGCAAAAGTTTATCTATAAATACCATTCACCTTCTTCTCAACAACCCATCCAATCTTCTCATACTTCCCTAATTACTAATTAAGGTAACTTGAAAAGTTTTACTAATTCTCGTAATGAAGAACTTAGCAATCTTCGTTTTTCTTGCCATTTTCATGGCATTTGCTGCCACCCTTTCAGCATCAATTCAAGAGCAAACAATGCTAATGAAAGAAGAAGCAGACAATAACAATATGCCAGAAGCAGTGAGAGCTGATCAAATTAGCTTTGGCAAAAAAGATACACATAAAACAACATTTCGAGGAACATCAGGTAATTCTGTTGCTAAAGAAAACTTTCATTTCTGGAGAATTCACGAGAGAATATTTGGCAGCAAATTTACATGCAGCAAAAATCCTAAAATATGCCTCGCCAAGAGTAGTCCAGGCCCCTTCTGTTGCAAGAACAAGTGCATGAACTTTTTAATGGACAAAGAAAACTGTGGTTTTTGTGGGAAGAGGTGCAACTTCAATGAGGTTTGCTGCAGAGGCTTCTGTGTTAAGACTTTGTTTGGAAAAAAATACGCAGGGCATTGTGGGATTTGAAAGCATAATAGTTACTTAGCTATATATGCCATTGGTACAATTATATTTTCATATGTTTAGAGAACAATAATAATTTGTCTGAACAAATAAATGCCTATTATATTAGGTATATAAGGTTATAGTTATGTTCTATTGTGGTTCTCATATCCTACTGGATGTACTTACATGAAGGAATTAATGAAAGAATTTTTATTTTGAAGAGGGTGCCCATAGCTTGCTTTTTACCATAATTGAGATTAGTAAAAACTTTCCTGCGAAATTCTTACTCAAAAACGACTCACCGCTAAAAACATTTCCACGGAGTGAAATTAACTTTCAAATGTAGTATAAGGATTAAAAAATAATACTTCGGAGAAAAAGTATAACGGTTACTGATATGCAAATTTAACATTTGTCTAATTACTAAGGTACTCACAACTCACAAGAAAGCAATTAATGCAATACGGATATGATTAATGGCAGTTTTTTCTTTTCAAATTTACGGTAAGTAATTTTAGATCTTCAAAATATATTTCCAACTGAATTACCTTGTGTCAAAACTTGTGAAAATTGGAGACGTAAACAAGAAGTTTAACTTTTATAGACAGTACAAAAAAAAAATTACACTATCAAATCATTTACAAGAAAAATATAAATAATTAGTAACCTAAAAAGATAAGTAACATGCTTGAACAGTGAACTAATCCTTCTAAGGTAGTGTTAACTTGGGGATCAGGCAAGTTCAAATGGTAGAATCGTGTATTCATTGCCAGCCCATAAATATTTGGTAACAATGTTAAGTCAATTATGTGTTCCTATGACATTTATAGAGAAGTTCAAACAATTGGATACATAAATGGGTCAACTCCTACGTTCAAATATTAGTACTATATTGCAAGTCAAATAGAATACGCTTGGTAGTTTAGTGCTTCTGTACCTATATTCTGGAGTATACTATATAAAGTCCACATACGTCAAAACCTTGCCTAAATAATACTGCTAAAACGCTTCAGGCATTCACATAGATTTAACAAAACTAAGTCATGATTAATTAATTAAATACGATAGGAAATCATAATGTTATTTTACTTATCTTATACGCTAGATTATTTTCACATTATCAACTAAATAAGGAGGCTTTTATAAAATATAGCAGCTAGTCGCGGATAGAAGTATTACTGAAATCTAATACGATTAAACACAAAGTAATTAAGGAAAAGATTGTATTAAATGGAAGTGCCTAATTTTGTTGAACTATTTAATTTGACTTTATGTATTGTACCTAGCCGTGAACAAAGACCACCCCACTAACAGGAGTCGAATAGTGCCTCTAATCTCTATGCAAATCCTTTCCTCTATATATACTATTTCCTTCTTCTCCAATTTCCATCCAAACATTTCACATTAATATTTGATATTTGCATTCTTTTCATCCCATCATAAGAGGCAATGAGCACGTATTTGAAAATTTTCTTTTTGTTAGCCATTATAATGGCATCAACCACTATACTTTCAGTAGCCTCATCCGTCGATAAAGAAGAAGAAATACCCTCAAAAGATGACAATGAAGCTGAAATGGCTGAATTATTTGATATCCCCTTAAATGAAACTGATGAAAATTCATCATCCATTCGAGGGGCTAGTCGTTTTCTATCACAAAAATCACCTTATTATAAGTCAAAAACAATACAAAAACGAACGACTTGTAACAAGAACCCTAGAATATGTCGTGCCAAAGGCAGCCCCGGGCCATTCTGCTGCAAGAAGAAATGTGTAAATGTGTTCACAGACAGACAAAATTGTGGATTTTGTGGGAAGAAATGCAGGTATAATGAGACTTGTTGTAAAGGGCAGTGTGTTAACACTTTGTTTCACAAGAGGCATTGTGGGGGTTGCGATAACAAGTGCCAGAAAGGTAATGCTTGTGTTTATGGAATGTGCAGCTATGCAAATTAGAGTATACTGAAAAACAAAAAAGAGTATTAATTAGGAAGATTAAATCATGATCTGATTAATTATAAGTAGTCATTCCTTTTATTGTGTATCAAACAAGGTTATGCCACATTATTAGTTCTTTGTTTCATTCTTGTATTTCTCATTTCCCTTTTTGATATTGTAACATTGCATGAAATTAATTAAGCACAGTTTCATTTCTTAAAAAGAAATTATACATTATAAACGAGTCGTTTTTCTTTGATTTCTTATTTCCAGGAAATAACAATAGTTGATAAACAATTATGGATGAAGCTAGATATGAAGAAATAATTAAGCTACTATGTGATTAATGATACAAGCTTTATGGCCTATAGTACTTATACGTACGAAGACAAAGAAGTCTTCCGTTAGTGTAAAAATATGATCACATATGTTTGTATGGGGTAAAATATGTTCATATTTAATGATCGCATGAGAAACGACACATGGAGCCGAAGACAGAAGACAGTCAAACCCGAAAGCAATGATCTCGCTTGTCATCGGAGAGACTGATATTCATAAAATAAATATCTGTCATCCGGTAGCATTCAATGAAGAATATTCTACATCATAATGTGCATGATCCATTAAGAGAATATGGTATTCACTGCCCACCATTACACATTCTTCAATGGCCCTCATAATTTTCATTTAAGAGGGGTTTGATCTTAGGACTTTTTTCTTAGGCGTAATTATGAATAGTGAGCTTGTCAAATTGTACTAATCAAGCATACATCTACAAGATTTTCACATGCACCATGAATCTGTGTTAGTAAGTATTGAACTCAGAGTGAAGAAGAGAGAGATGAAAATCAAATCTTCTGTTATTTCACAGTGATAACCGACTTAGTCTTATACATACTAAGTAGTTATTACTTTAGTACACCCCTAAGTTTCTTCTAGTTATACTTTAGTCCCATTAACATTAGCAACTAACTTCTCATTTGCATACTCCCCCTCAAGCTGGAGGGTGAAATACATTGAACACTCCCAGCTTGGATATCAAGGTTCTGTGTTACTCAACTCCCAGTCCTTTGGTCATCATATCTGCGAGTTGTTCTTTAGTGGAAATGTACTTAGGTGTAATCAAACCTTCCTTAATCTTTTCTCTCATAAAATGGCAGTCAATCTCTATATGTTTTGTTCTCTCATGATAGACTGGATTAGCTGCTATCTGCATAACTGTTTTGCTGTCACAATACAAGATTACTGGTTCCTTCACAGTTAGGCCCAACTCCTTCAACAATCCTACCAACTATATTAATTCTCCAGTCACTGCTGCCATGCTCCTATAATCTGCCTCAGCAGAGCTCCTGCTTACAGTTGGTTGTTTCTTGGATTTTCAGGAGATCAAAAAATATCCTAGTTTTATCACATGTCAAGTTACAGACCTTCTTGTGTTTGGGCAAGTTGCCCAATCAAAATCACAATAGGTTGTGACTTCTTTCAGTGATCCTTTCTTCAATAATATTCCAGTCCTGGTGAACCTTTAATGTATCTCACAACTCTTAGTGCAACATCTAAATGAGATTGCTTTGGATGCTGCATGAATTGACTTAGAACATGAACTGCAAAACATACGTCTGACCTAGTAATAGTGAGGCAAACAAGTTTCCCTATTAGTTTCTGATAGCTTACAATGTCTAGCAACTCCCCATCTCTTGTAATCCCTGAATGTTTATCATATTCAACAATTGTCAATTTTTGGTTTTGTTCTAATGGTGAGCTAGCTGGATTAGCCCCACTTAACCCAACCTCTGAAATCAGCTGAAGAGCATACTTTCTTTGATTAAGTACGAATCATGTTGTTGACCTTATGAGCTCAATTCCTAGGAAGTATCTAAGTTCACCTAAGTCCTTCAACTTGAAGTGTTTGTGTAGAGTTTTTTTTGCCTCTTCCACCAATCTGTTGTTGCTACCAGTAATGAACAGATCATTTACATATACAAGAATGATCACCACTTCTGCATCTGCCTTCTTTGTGAACAGGGAATGATCATAGGCACTTTGAGAGTACCTTGCACTAATTAGTGCATAAGTCAGTTTTACATTCCACTGTCTCGATGCCTGTTGAGGCCATAAAGGGGCTTAAGTAGTCTGAAAACTTTATACTCCCCCTACCTATGGAATCCCTAAGGTAAGTTGATGTAAACCTCCTCATATGAATCACCTTGTAGGAAGGCATTGTTCACATCCATTTGAGACAAAGTCCACCCTCTAGAGACTGCTAGGCTTATCACAATTCTAACTGTTACCATCTTGGCAACAGGTGAAAACGTTTCATGGTAATCTAACCACTATTGTTGTGTATATCCTTTGGAAAATAGCCAGGCGTTGAATCTGTCCACTTCTCCATTGGCTTTATGTTTGATCTTATACACCCACTTTGAGCCAATGGTTTGCTTTCCTGGTGGAAGATCCATTATTTCTCAGGTCTTGTTTTCTTCAAGTGCCAAAATCTTATGCTTCATTGCTTCTATCCATCTGTCATCTTGAGAAGCTTCCTGAAAAGACTTTGGTCTATATGAGCTGAGAATGACCCAAGCTAGCACATTGGTAGTGTTCTGACAAGTGAGCATAACTCACATAATTGGAAATTGAATAGAGGCTGGTTCCTTTTGGTTTACATGAAGTCACATAATTTTTCAGCCACACTGCTAGCTTTGTTGTTCTTGTTGACCTTCTGCTCCCAGGAAGTGTAGGTTGTGGTACAACTGGTGCCATTGGTTCAAGTGCACTCTCTCCATGTTCATGTTGTTGTGTAGGGTCTTGTTATTGTGCAAGATCTTGGTTACTGCTCTCTCATGCACCAAGTTCCTCTATGTCATTGACTACCTCACCTAGTGGCATATCACGTTCTACAGGATTGCTGGAATCATCTGCTTTAGTGTTGTGTATTTGATCATTTGCATTTTGCTGAGAGGTTGTCCCCAGATCATTGTCTGCTGCTGAAATAGGTTGATCCCCAGCAGTTTTTGTGCAATCACCATCAGCAAGGAACAGATTCTCAGGTTCACTAGGCAGAGCCTTGAAAGGAAAAATGTCTTCTCTAAAGCTTACATCCCTACCGACAAAAATCTATTGGATTCTCATACAGTCTATATCCCTTATACACCTCTGAATATCCAATGAATACTGATTTCCTTACCCTGGCTGCAAATTTGTCTCCTCTTGGTAGTGTACTGGCATAACAAAGACACCCAAACACCCTCAGATGGTCCACTTTAGGTGGTTTCTGATAGAGCTTATATGGAGACTCTCCATTTAGCACAGTTGTAGGTAGTTTACTGATCAAATACACTGCAGTTTTGACACAATCCCCCCAAAATCTAGTAGGTATGTTGCTTTGTAATTTCAATGCTCTTGCCACCTCTAATATGTGTCTGTGTTTTCTCTCTACTACTCTATTTTGCTGTGGAGTATAGGACAACTACTTTGATGTACTATACCCAAGGATGACAACAATTCATTGCAGTTTGTATTGAAAAATTATGTACCATTGTCATACCTTAGAACTTCAACAATAGTATTAAACTGATTCTTCACAAGAGAAAAGAAATCCTTCAATACAACTATTACTTCACATTTAGATTATAGCAAGCAGATCCAAGTATATCAACTATAGTCATCTACTATGGTTACAAAGTAATGCCTCTTGTCATAAGTAGTTACTTTGTATGGTCCCCAGACACCTGTGTGCACAAGTTGGAAAATACAATCAGATTCATGACAATTAATAGGAAACTTCAGTTTGCTCTGTTTGGCTAATGGACAAATCTCACAGATCTTCTATACTTCTTGATTCATTGTATTCTTCAAATTTGTCAAGCATTGTAATGAACCTATTGTCACGCCCCGTTTTCTCGCGAAAGTGGGTTTCGACGTTAAAATAGAAGATTCTCCACCTAATGATTTTGAGGTGCGTTAGGGCAACTATTTGCAAATAACTTTGTTTGACTAATTAACGTCACCAAAGATCGAGTAAGGGATTAAATTACCTCGAAGAGAAGGTGTTAGACATTCTTTGAGGTCCACAACTGTGGGTCCCGACCGGACTTTAAACTATGTGAATTATGTAATTAGGCTAGGTGATCAGGTATATAAAAGAAAATATAGAAGTTGAAGAGTCTTATCATAACACATGGGAATTGGTGCAAATCCTTAATGGTTACAAGGGTGCAGTTACATTGGTCTATATTAAACGACTACGTACAAATACTAAGTAAAAAAGGAAGGGGGTTCCTAAGTTTTTTAGCCTAAAGGATCATCCCGTGCAACATAAATAATACTTAGAAACTTCCTTTAGATAGGAGTTGCTCATATTATTCAGCGGGCACAAACTATCATCTCATGCTACTCGATTACTATGTTGAAGTTGTTTACCTAAAAGCGTTCTAATTCAATTCTAAAATTGTACTCTGTACGTGCACTACCCGTCCCACGTCTATGGTCCAGGAGGATTTGGACCTCTATTTGGTGGTTCTAGACTCAACTTAGGCTACTCAAAATGAGAAATCTAGGTGTGCATTCAAAACAAAAAGGACTACACGTAATCAACACCAAAGGCTCAAATTCACTTCCTCATATAGACACGTACACACGCTGTCAATTAGGCAGACAAGTTATAGATTATACTAACGATATTCAAATTATTTAAACGGACTGTTGTAGATGGGCAGGTTTGGAGTCAAGGCATGTTAAATTGTTCAAGACTTATAGGCAGGATCTTTACGTGACTCTAAGTTCCAGTATTATATATAAGTAGAGTTCAGGAGAATTAAAACATTGCACATCCTGTAGGCATAATTTCTAAGTGATTTTGGATTCCAGTAATACATGGGCAGTGTAGTAATTTATGGATTAACGCATAGGCAAACTAAATGTTGCAAGTCTTATAAACATGATATCTAATTGTTTTGCGTAGAAAATTAGTGAAAACAATCCTAATTCGGAATTACTAATGCTAGTTTTATAGGCATGCATCTTAAACAGGCGACGACGTAATAGAAAATAACAGGAATGGTCGACTAGAGTATTAGAACCCTATAGCCATGATATCTAATGTGAGCAGTACACTAAAGTAATTGAAGAATTTGATAGATGGATTATTAGAATCCCTATAGGCATGTTATCTAGGTAAGTGAAAAATATTGCATTTTTGTGCCCTATAAACATATTATCTAAGAGTGTTGAATAACAGACATGGGAACATGTGTAGTAGATATTGGAACTAACATGTTTGACAAGTTAAGTGAAGTGTGTGCAAGACTCCTATAGGCATGATGTCTATCAGTGTACAGAAATAAAACATGATAAACAATAAATAGAGCACATAGACTCTATAGACATATTATTTACCCTTTCATACAAGCATTAGAATACCACAGTCCCCCTTTTTACTAATTTCTCCATCATTCAATTTTACAAGCTATTACATATCACTTTTAAATAATTACAGGCCTAAGTACAATAGAGGATAACCTAACAGAACATTTGGGTCTTCAAATAGGTTCAAGACTTCATGCAGGTAGCAGGCCCAAACTACAAGCGCAACCAGTATACTTCGAAAACCTCAAGAACAAAGGCAAGCCCAACATACCAGGCCCAAACGATGCTAATGATTAAGCTAGGGTATGCTAAGTTCGACACAAGTAACAAAACTAGTCTTAAACAACAAAAGCAAACTATTCTAATTAGCAAACTATTTTAAGCAAGATCATGCTCAAATTGGGAAAACATATAAGACACATACGAGGCAAGATCATGTTTATCACACCAGAAACAGAGTTTAAGAGCAGTAGGATTATTTCAAACTACGTTTCAGAAATCAGCCTGGTCCAGAACTATCCTAAGGAGCCTTAAACAGGGGTTCAAACATGGGAATCTAACAATGTCATGGGCAAGATTATATAGACTGAACATAGAAACTTCAACATAAGATCCTAATGAGGAAAACTAATTTGCAAGGCTTAACATGTAAACTGTTCAGATAAATACCAACCATCACACAAGGTTTTACATTCAATAGGTGAGCATTCATAAGCATGCATCACACAAAGAAATATGGAATAGGCTAGGCATATGTCGGATTTCACCCTAGGAGTCTTGAAATGATCAACGAGCACACAAAAGCAAAGAAACAAGTTTCCCTAGGAATTGTAACAGTGTTGGCATATAGAATTCATATAATCACAGAGTGACTTTAGAGAAGTGGCCATTTGTACATGAAAGCTTTAGCAAAAACACACTCCAATGGGTTCTAAGCATGCATTGGTCCCCTAAGAGGATCTAAGTCATGACAAACAACAAACCAATTTACACTTAAACATGAAGGTGCGAAATTAATCAAGTTGGATACTTATAACGGGCATGCACTAAGGCTGACATGTTAAGAAGCACTTAGACATCATTGTCGCAGAACTTGCAAAGAAATAGCAAATTATGCATAGGAGGATTCAAAATGAAGAGAATAATTTGAGCAAGGACATAGTCTAAAAAGGGTTTTGGCAAAGCAAGGAAATCTTCATGAATAAACTTAGCTATCCTTATGTGAGTTAGCATCAAAACTTGCACAGAATTGAAGCTAGTGAAACTACAGAGTGCTGCTAAAACAAGCAGAATTGTATACGCAGTAGCATAATATCAAAATTAACTCAGAGAAATCCAAACAACACTAGTGTGCATAACACAAACAAAAGGAGCAAAGTTACTAGAGGACATGGCACTAACCAGTTGCAAACAAACGAATAAAGAAAATCTCAGAAACAACAGCAATTGTAGGTGAATGACGAAAGGCCCCAAATCCCCAATGCTTCAGAGTTCAAAAGGGCCTCGAAATGGACCCCGAGTAGTGCTTGCACTGAAGAAGGTCAACATAATATGGTGGCCTTGTCTTCCAGCCGGCCAAGAGCTCAATTTCCGGATAGTATCAAATAAGTGAGAGTAAGGGGATAATTTTTAAGGCGATTCCCGGTCCCTTAAAGGGGATTAGGGGAGGCGTTTATATAGTAATAAAATAAACACATAAGTAAGGAAATACAGTCAATCGAACATAAACAAGGAAAGAAAAACACGCAGAAATCAATTTAGAACCGAATTAAGAGAAGAAACCAGGTAAACCTAGTTTGACTACGATCATAAATTGGCCGGAGATATTGGTGAATCTGAACCTCATAGCCTTGACATGAACTTATAAGGATCAAATATCGTCAAAATATTGGAGGATAAAGCCGATCTCTTTTGATTCAAAGACTAATAGCGGTGTAAGCCGGAAAAGGTAAGTAAATCATGGTAAGAATCCATGGATGAGTTGGATTCAGAGAAGACTTGGGTTGGCGGCTAGGGTTTGTGAGGTGGGGGGGGAAGTTTTAGAGAGTATAGAGGCAGTTGTTTGAAAAAAATGGGTTAGTGTTTAGGGTTGTGAGGTTATAAGGAGAGGTGGGGGAATTATTATAGGTCATTGATCATTTGAGATCAACGACCAAGATCAAAAGGGAAGTGGGGCGGGAGATGGGTGTAGGATAGTGGGCTACTGTGTTTGGGCTAGAGAAGTTGGGCCAGAGATTTGAGGGGTTTGGGTAAGTAGTGTGGTCCAAAAAATTGTATAATTTGGGCTATATTTTAAATACAAAAAATTGTTTAAATAAAATAATAAATACTAAATAATAAAATATTTATTATGAACGATAATGATTGGAAATAATGAATTAACATTGTAAAATATAAAAATGCTATTTTGGCACAAATAATGTAAATAAAACGTAATTATGCATGGATATGGACTATTATTGTAAAATTACGTAAATAGCTAAAATTAAAAACATAATTGTATGAAATGATGTAAAAAATATTATGAACGTATATGTGGGTGTAAATAATAATTTTGGATGATTAGGTCATCACAAAATAATTTAAAAGAATAATTAATAAATATTCAAGTAATTTAAATGCAAGAAATTAATTTTAAAGCTCTAAAAATCATGAAAAAATTATAAAGATTTTGTATAAATCTTGTAAACTAAGTAATGATGCAAGATGACATTTTTAAAATATATACACTATTTGAAAAAATATGAGGGCAAAATTGGGTATCAACACCTATGGATGCATGTTTCCTTTGATGCCACAATGTAGCATTTATTTCTTCCTTCTTGATTGAGCCAGGTATGTACCCTGCCATTGTAAAGCCCCTGAAACACACAAAAACTAGGGTAGAAGCACGCTGAACAACATAAATCTCTAGTCAGTTTGGATACTGAAATGAGATTGAACTTAAAATCAGGCACATGTAAAATATTCCTAATCTTCTGCCCTCCTAGTATTGTTGCATCACATTGTTTAACCAAAGAATTAGACCCTTTGACTAAGCTTATTTTTAATATGAATACGGGTTACTGATAATCAAGATAATGGAAAAAATGAATAATAAACAATATTGCAGAAATAAAAGATCGATGTTGATTGTATTCGAGAATCAGATGTCTTTACAAGCTGTATTCCCCTCCCTAATATAGGAGATTCTTATAACGTACGGTTCTTGCTATGGTTACTCATTAATGACTAATTATGACATTAATGAGGCGTTACAAAGAATAACGGTAATTGGTGTTCAGTTTTATAACGTTCGAGTAATCAATTGTGGGTCCCTGAATCTGCTCGTAGCTTTGTCTAGATTCATTCTGACCGTGCCTCTCTCCCGTTTTGATCAAGTCCGTCCTGATATAACTTCTATCACGGTACACAGCCCCATTCAAACACTTCAAATCACACGAAAACACAAGGGTTTCGCCCTCAACTCTAAATCACAAATATGATATATATATATATATATATATATCCCACCAACTAGAACTTTTCACTAGATCACTTCCGTCCACAAAATTATAGCGCGTGTTGGCCCCCACACCAGTAGAGCATAAGAATCACAGCTTGTAACCACTATACTCAGGAATCACATCAAGCGTACCGTACTGGACAACATGAATTTACTACTAGTCTCATATCTCTCAACAATGAATAGAAATAAACAATAGACATGGACTACCACTCACAGAATCTCCCGACAGGAGAAAACACGAAAATAGAGTGCAAAGCATGAAACTCAATCATAAACGAAACAACAAATAAGGGAACTCGTCCCGACCAGCAAAGCTATAATGAATTACAAATGGTGCCCCTCTATAACAAATCAAAACATACTTGTACTATAACACCTGGCACAACGGCTCCAGCCTACTATACAAAACACATCAACGGGCCGGGCCTCCCCCTCTTGGGCGCCCTCTACTCACCTGAATGCCCTGCTGTAACACATCTGCTTGGAGCCTGGGACAATCTCTAACCTTGTGGCTGATATGCAGTACGAGTTCTCTGAGACCCATGAGTACCTGAAACTCCATGCGAAGCCGGTAATGCAAATTGAACTGGCTGACCCACAAAACCTCTACCGTGTCGTACCTTGCCTCCATAATAAGGACCAGTATATCTCTCCGGCCTACGAGGCCTCCTCACCTCTCTGCCCTCTCTCTCCTGACCTCATCTGTCCTCCCTCTCACAGCCTGACATCTCTCTCACAGTCCCGCCTGTCATCTCTCTCATGATCCAGCATGCCCTCAACTCTACGAGCAATCCCTACCACCTGCTGAAATGAAATATCCGACTCTAACTCCCGAGCCATGCTGAACCGAATATCACGCCTGAGGCCCTCAATGAATCTACGAACATGCTCTCTAACTATAGCAACCAAAGTAGGTGCGTGCCTGGCCAAATCACTAAATATGACGGCATACTCTGATACTGACATAGTGCCCTGGCGCAGCCGCTCAAACTCCGCGCGCCATGCATCTCGGAGGGGCTAAGGTACAAATTCTCTCAAGAACATCTCTGAAAACTGACCCATGTAAGTGAAGCTGACTCGGCCGGGCTACCCAACTCATATGCCTGCCACCACTGATAAGCCACTCCCCTGAGCTGAAATGTAACGAAAGCAACCCCGCTCGTCTCCACAATACCCATAGTACGAAAAATGCGGTGACACTCCTCCAGGAAACCCTAGGCATCATCTGTCGCCAATCCACTGAAGGTAGTAGGGTGGTACTTCTTGTACCTCTCAAGTCTAAGCTGTTCTTTCTCGGATGTTGCTGCCCTAACCACGGGCGGAACTGGGACCATAGGCTGTGCTGCCATGACACCTAGAACCTGACCAACATGATCTCGCTGCTCTGGAGTGTGGGTGACGGGAGTCTGAGCTCCTCCCCCACTCTATGAAGTAGCTGGTGCACCCGGAATCAACCCCGCCTAAGTCAAGGTACCAATCATATCCCAGAATTGTGCCAAGGTCTCCTGAAGTCCGGGTGTTACAACGGGCGCCTCCGGTGCCTGCCCCCAACTGGAACTGTTGGCGGCTCCTCAATGGTTGCGCTGGCAGGTACTCTAGCTGCGGCACGTGCCCCTCGTCGGCCTCTGCCTCTACCTCTGCCCCTGGAGGCATCTTCTCCGGGGGTAACATCCTCAGGATCTGCAGCTTGCGTCCTCACCATCTGTGAGAGAATGGAATGATAGTTTCAAACTTCGAGATCAAGGAATTCACACGATAGGAATGAAGAAAGTGGAATTGTCCTAATAGTTCTGTAGCCTCTCGAAGATAAGTACAGACGTTTTCGTACCGATCCACAAGACTCTACTAAACTCGCTTATGACTCGTAGAACCTATGAACCTAGAGCTCTGATACCAACTTGTCAATACCCAAATTTCCCTCTGTTGGGTATCGTGATGACACCTAGTCTTAAGGACTAGGTAAGCCTAATATTCATGGAATAACAACAATAATAATAAAATCTAATATTTTTCTAAAATAAACAATTCTTTATACATAGCATATTCCCAAAATACGGTAGTACAAGTCATAAGCTTTATAGAGTTTACTACAAATTCTAATTGCAACTGTTTGGAAGTAAGCAAAAACAGTGTAAATGCAAAATAGGAAGGTGACTCTGAAACCTACGAGCGCAACGACCGGTTTACCTTGAGTCTCCTCGGCAAGAGTCCGCACAGCTACTAACGATCAATACCTGGATCTGCACAAAAATATGCTGAAGAGTAGTATGAGCACACCACATCAGTGCCTAGTAAGTATCAAGACTAACCTCGGTGAAGTAGTGACGAGGACTAGTCAAGACACCCATTGGCCTAATAAACTGGACAAGTATCAATATAGGAATAAAGGGAATAAAACGATGTACACATAAAGGCCACGCAACAGAGTTAACAATACAGTAAATTCGATAAAGAAGGAAAACAATAAGTATCAGCGGAAACCATGAAACTACACAAAGATTGAATAGAACACAAACAAATCTAGAATGTAAATATATATCACGTACAGGTAATGTCTCAACAACTTCAACCCCTTCTATATCAAATTCGTAGTCATTTCCACGAGGTTCCGAACATCGGACAAACCACCATTTACAGGTCCCAATATTCGAACCCTAACACTTGGCATCTTGCGCCCTCATTCGAGTATTAACTGTACGGACGACTCACGCACCAATTGGGTCATTTCCACCCATTCGGTAAGTACAACAAGAGTGTCTATACTTGACAACAATAAAGAGCCCTAAATCCATTAATAGTACTTAATTACGTGTATGCTTGTGCAGGTGTCCTAACATGATTCAACAACCAATAAACATAAGGGAAGAAAAGGGCAACACGTAAATTGTCATCTTACAAATTTCCACACAAATAAACTCACATAGTAAGTGTTCCGGTACACAAAATACACAACAAGGAATGGACCTAGGCCAACGCAAGTATCACAAACAATCCCTGACATAGCCCACCTTGTCTCGCCACGTGTGCAATAGTAAAGTATATGCCCGCCTTGTTTCGCCACACGTGCATAAACATGTTCCCACCTTGTCTCGCCACATGCGCAACTCACATATACATATCCCGCCTTGTCACGCCGCATGTACAATATCAATAGAAAACACGGCACGACAGAAACCTCGTGCAAACCCCATATCAGCAACGACACGGCAGAAACCTCGTGCATCACCACAACAAGTACAACAACGACAATTGAAAATAATACAAGATACAGTAGAATACGTCAATTCAAGAACCTTTGATCACAAGAAAAGCAAGGCTAGTTCACGAGGAATAAGCACAACAAAAAATACTAGGCATAATAAGGACAACTCAACAAGGAAGAAAAATGACGTATAAAAGTCGTGCCCAAATGCACGGTTCAACAACAAGAAAACTCACACGAATCCGATAACTCCATATAAGGGCAAGTCACTAAGGTATAGAATATCTAAACTTGTTTTAAGGTTGAGCAGTTACGAGGATATTCAACAATTTTCACTTAAGGACAAGAAGCAGGAAACAATCATAGCTTCAGTTAAGACCAAAAAATTATAGGATGAAATGAAGATAATTACAATTTGAGATAAGCAGTTAAGAGGACCTAGCATGACAATAAAAGGAGTAAAATCTTCAGATAAGTCAATTAGGAGTCAGATAGGCAAGATGAGTAAATCCAAAAGTAAGAAATTCTACATTTAAGCAAATAAAGATGAAACTAGAAATTTGAAAATTCAATCATGCCAAGGACAATTCATACTCGGCGAATACAAGGACCTAAGATTCCTAAAGGGTCAACTTTTCACAATTAAGTTCGAGCACGCACTTGTTACCTCGCGTACACGAACTACATTCAACATAGAAGACTCAAATCCTAAGGGGTAACTCCCCCACACAAGGTTAGGAAAGATACTTACCTCAAATACGACAACCCCGTACTCTAAAATGGACTTCTCGGGTGAAAAGGCCTCCGGACGGCTCAAAACCAACTAGAACAACTTCAAAACACACATAAAATTTATAAGAAACTATTCCGGATAATAAAATCGACATCTTTAACAAATTTAAAAATAGGTCCAAGAGTCGACCCCCGGGCCCGCACCTCGGAACCCGACAAATTTTACAAAATCCGATTACCCATTCCAACATGATCAACCATACAAAATTTATCAAATTCCGATACCATTTGGTCCCTCAAATCACGATTTTTTGTTTTAGAAAATTTTCTTCAAAACCAACCTTTTCCTCAACTCCAAACACAAATTATATGATAAAAACAACGACTAATTCATGGAATATATTTAATTGTAGTTGAAGAACAGTTACCCAATCGAATTTCGCAAAAAACCCATCAAAAGTCGCTAAGTACCGAGCTCTAGAAGTCAAGATATGAATAAAATGGTCTAACCCTCATTTTTGGATTATATTCTGTTTGCCCAGGCATTTGTGCATCGCGATCGCGGAAGAAGCAATGCAATCCCGAAGAAGAAAATGGTTTCTGGTCCAAAACTTGCTACGCGATCGCGGAAGGGCTTATGCGATCGCGTATAAGGGGTAGACAATCTTCTGCGATCGCGAGGAGAGTCATGCGAACGCGAAGAAGAAAAAGGAAGGCAACCCAGGTTGCTCATCGCGAACGCGACAATGAGCATGCGAACGCGGAGATCAAAGATGCAAATCTGCGCGATCGCGAGGGCCTTTACCGAACGGGAAGAAGAAAATTAAGGCGATCGGCAAATACCCATCGCGATCGCGAAAGAAGCACTGCAATCGCGGTGAAGGCCTTCGGACACCAGAAAACAACAGTTCAAAATAAGGGAAAAATGTCCCGAAACCTATCCGAAACACACCCGAGGCCCCCGGGACCTCAACCAAACCTACCAACCAGTCCTCATACCTCATTCGAACTTAATCGAACCTCCAAACCATGTCACATAACATCAAAATCAAGGATTATGCATGGATTCATGCCTAAGAACTTAGGAAATTTCCAAAATCTACAATCGATGCTGAAACATGTCAAAACTAATCCGAATGACCTCAAATTTTATACACGGGTCCTAAATGACACTACGGACCTACAGCCACTTTTGGAATTCCATTCCGAGCCCGATATCAAAATTTCACCTATCGACCGAAATCGCCAAAATTCTAACTTTCTCCGATTACCTCAAATCACTCTACGGACCTCCAAAACCAATTCCGGACGCGCGCCTAAGTCCAAAATTACCATAAGAAGCTGTTGACATCACCAAAAACTCATTCCGAGGCCGTTTACACAAAAGTCAAACCTCCGGTCAACTTCCATCGCTTAAGCTTCCAAAACTGAAATTTTCCTTCCAATTTGACTCCGGATCATCTGGTAACTGAATCCAACCACGCATGCAAGTCGATATACATAATGTGAATCTGTTCAAGACCTTACGCCAACGAACGGAGCTTAAATTCTCAAAACAACCGGTCGGGTCGTTACAACAACAACGACCTAGCAAATATCTTGCAGCATCAAAAAGTGTAATATTGCTATGTCGATCGCCGTCAAACACATCGATTTTTGGACGATATCTACAAAATAATGCATAACTAAATTAATAAGTTATTTAATATCAAGCGATATATAGGAAGTGAATGAGTATGCATATTACCTTTTTTCGTGGTCAACGTTTTCTAACATACAACTACTACAATTCACAATTTTGTTTTCAATATTGACTTTCTTATAGCATTTCTTGTAAGAAGAATACCACAGCTCATCTTTATCAACAAGCGTTGTTATTCGTGCATTAAATCTACAATATGAATCGTACAAATAACAATTATTTAATTTTGTTTAACACGTTCAAAAGGAGTATAATCATTCCAAAGTATTTGACAAAGTTTACCTTCATAGTTGCATATGAACCATTTATGATATCTTTTATCTTCACTTCTCTGGCTTCTCTAATTAGCTTAGATGGCATTAAAATAATATCTTTATTTTGCGCTTTCGTACCATCATATCTGTAAATATGAAATTTAATGATTATCAAATATTTCTTAGCATCTTAAGAAGTAACTTTTTGGGTCAACAAATAATGTCATATCTTATCAATTTTGCATCTCTTTTGCTCTTTGAAATATCGGGTGGATCAACACACTACTAATATGAGTCGTAGATATACCAAAATCCCCTACTCACAAAAGACAAATAAAACTTAGTATAAATTTAATTGATAAAGAATTAATCGTGCTTATAAAAACTTCTTATATAATACCTTGAAAAATCGACCCTTTCACATCACAAAATGCTACAATAGGTTTCTCATCTATTAGTTGTTGAAGAATTTCACCTTCTTTTTCAGCTAACTCACCTCACATGGTTACAGTTTTACGATCATGCTTAAATTTTACAATTGAAATATGTATTAGTTGCAAGAATAAGTAAATATTTTATCTGTTGTAGTTACTTAATATAAATATTAAATAGCTCAACTAATTTTTACTTAAGTTTCATCTGTAACTATTATTTTGAGCCTCTTTTTTTCTCCCACCATTGATAGTCTCTTTGCTTTTATCGGTATACAAATTACGTCTGTATAAAATATAAAGAGAAACACATGTAAGTTACAAAGTAACTATTAAAGAAATTAATGTGAAATACTTAAATACATTAAAATAAAAGTATCCAATGTATTTTAAAAATATAGCGAGAAGGAAATTACCAAATAATGTTCTATAGATAGAAAATTATTTGAAAATTTTGTGGTCGAAAAGTGGTTGGTGCATTCCGTAACTATAGTATAATTGCTAAAAGATATTTCCAACTCTTTGTGCACAGATAAATAGGTAAAATTAGCAGCCTTCACACGACCATTTATAATGCAATAGCTTTTGTTCTGTTGAATAAATTTTTTCAATCTTCAACATTTTATTGAAAAATACTGCCTGGATCTTTGTCTTATATAAATTAATATAAAAATAATTTTAGATTAATCAAACGTAATACAAATAAGTAATAAATTATATCAAAATAAATATACAAAAGAAGCCTACCTCTTCGTCAACAAATGTTAAATGCCAACGCAAACCCTCTCCTTTGTTGTTCTTATATTTTATTATTGGTCCTCTTCGAATAACCAATACCTTAATTACCCATTCAACATCATAAAGTTTAAGGTTATTTATTGGACACATTATTTTTCCAAATTCGATTCCATTACACTGCATGAAATACCTGTAATATATAAGTAAAAGCTGCAAAATATTATGTAATAGCTGAAAATTAATATTGTTACACTAACATTAGTTGAAATAACACAAACCATTAATCTCTAAAGATATACAATTTAAACATTATACTACATCAATGTAAAAGACTTTGATATCTAAAACTAAAAAACTACGTACGCCGAAAAACAAAGAAGTACGACACAACAAACAATTACAATAAAAGTTAAGATGTCATTTTTTCTCTGTAATTCATATACATAAACCTAAAACATTACTCAATTACGAAAAACGGGAACTTACTCAATTACGAAAAACGAAAATAATAGAGAACTAATAATACCTTTGGAGAAAATTGCTTCGTTCTACACCAAAACCTTTAGAGAGCAATGAACAATGTGGAATAATGTTCATCTTTTATAAGAATAGCTGGCTTATTCTTTTCTTACATGAATTCGTGCAATTAAACTGAATTCTGTGGGAGAAGATTAAATAAAAAAAAAATATTGTTATCAAAAAAGGAAAAAGCTACAAAAGAAAAGTTGGCGGTGAGTAAGCTGAATTCTATGAGAAAAGATTAAATAAGAAAAAATATTGTTGTAAAAAAAGGAAAAGGCTACAAAAGAAAATTTGAACTATGTAGAAACCAAATAGGCCGAAGGAAAAAGTATGCTGCAAAGGAAAAGAATTTGACCCAAAGTCAGAGCTATGTAGCATTAATGTATAATTTAAATGGAAAGAAAAATCAGCTTCCGATAATTTATAATTATATCCTTAAATAGTACGAATAATTAAGGTCATAAAAGTTGATTAATATTTTAAGGTTATTTTAGTCGTTCAATATTTAGCATAAATTATTCGTGCTTTTATAATAAATAAATATATATATATATATATATATATTAGTAAAAAGTTTGTCTATTTGTTACTTTTTGCCTTTTTGCTTGATCGACGATATTTTCAATTACCACCAAAGGATGTGGTGCACTGGATGAGAGTGTGTTCTTCCCTTAACAAGAGATCTCGGGTTCGAGCTTTGGGTATGAAAAAATCCTTGGTATGGAGCGCTTCCCCCCGAATGGGGCCCTATACGGCGCGAATCGAATATAGTCGGATTCCAATGCAGGTACCAGACACCGGGTGGGAAAAAAAAAACGATATTTCCAATTACTTTTTATATTTTTATTATCGAATCAAGTTTCTAATTTTATATTATATTGATTCGTTCAGAATTCATTTAATTTAAATCAGGAGCCACGTCCTTGAAACTGCCGCAACTCAGGGAGACAAATCTGGTTCTTTCCGTACAAGTTGTCTTAGATTATTGCACAATAGTTAAAGCAGTATTCAGTGAACACTAGCGATTTAAAAATAACTTTATTCTTGTAAGTCAAGTATTACTACTAGTTAAGAGAGAGGTCATATCCCAGTTAAGCGTTTTTAAAGAATGAAAAAGACTAATTAAATCTCTCAAAAAGTCAATCATCCAAAGCTCGTGCAATCACGTCTATTAATGCTCCCCAAAATCTTAGACAAAATGCTGACAAAATTTTGCAAAAAGAATTAGTCTCAATATTCTATCGTCGTGGGCACCACCTTGTCACACCCTAATATATATGCGAATATCAACGATTCCCATAGTTTGTATGCTCAACCTCTAATTCACCTAATCATCATGTCTTCTTTAGCACTTGTACTTGCTCTTCTTTTTTTGGGTATCTCAACTTTACAAGCTGAGTATTATGCACCTCTTCCTTATAATAGTTATAGTTATGCACCCGCTACTAAAAAAAATATGAATGTGATTGATTCTTGTTGGCGTACCAAATCAAATTGGGCCAAGAACCGCCGTGCATTGGCTGATTGTGCCGTCGGCTACGGTAAAGCTGCTATCGGAGGTAAATCTGGTGCCATATATGTCGTTACTAATCCATCGGACGACCCCGTAAACCCTAAACCAGGTACCTTAAGATATGGTGTAATCCAATCCAAACCACTATGGATTACTTTCGCCAAAAACATGGTTATAACACTAGAAAATGAGCTTATGATCAATAGTTACAAGACTATAGATGGAAGAGGAGCTAAAGTGGAGATTGCATATGGACCTTGTATCACAATTGCACATGTTAGCCATGTGATTATACATGGAATTAGCATCCATGATTGTAAGCCTGGTAAGAAGGGCATTGTGCGGGATAGTCCGGTGCATGCCGGCCATCGTGGCGGCTCCGACGGAGACGGCATTGATATATTTCATTCTACTCATGTTTGGATTGATCATTGCTATCTTGCACGTTGTACCGATGGCCTTATTGACGTTATTCATGCTTCTACTGCTGTTACCATCTCCAACAACTACTTCACTCAGCATGACAAAGTACGTGTATATATATTAATTTTTCTACTTGGTCTATTTAATAAATTTGTTTAAAACTTATCGGAGTTGGGTGGTTAGTGAGGGGTTAACTAGAATCTGCACTTAAGAAGACATTAGTAAGCTGCAAATTAAATGTCTTTTCTTTTGGGGTTAACTAATACTGAAAGAAATCTGATATGAGCAGGTTATGTTATTTGGGCACAATGATAACAATAAAGAAGACAAGGTAATGAAAGTCACGGTAGCCTTCAACTACTTCGGCCCTGGTTTAATAGAACGAATGCCAAGGTAAATATAATTTCTCTAGATATATTTATTTATTTATTTATTTGAAGATTACGATTTCTCACGTAAGATAAGATGTATACATGCAGAGTGAGGCTAGGTTATGCTCATGTGGCCAACAATCGGTACGAAAAATGGTTGATGTATGCTATTGGTGGAAGTGCAAATCCAACCATCCTCAGTGAAGGAAATTATTTCATGGCATATAAATCCACACAAGTGAGTGAGATAATTATATATCTAAATTCCTATTAATCCATTTCAACTATATATATTAACCATTTGTTTTCTTATAAACATTGATACTATCAATAATTAATATATTATCGACTGTATTATTCAAGGTCGTCTATAATAGTCTATACTCATGCATTAACATTAATTGTTGTGTTGTTACTTTCTTAGGTTACGAAGAGGGAAGCAAAGAATGGGTGGAAGAATTGGAAGTGGAGGTCTTCAAAGGATAAATTTATGAATGGAGCGTATTTTATACCATCTGGATATGGAAGTACAAATCCATATTACTCAAAGGCTCAGTCATTTCCTGTGGCTGATGGATCTATGGTTCCTTCTTTAACTGCTAATGCTGGACCTTTGCGTTGCACAGCCAATAAATGTTAATTTTTAATTTTTGTTTTTGCTATTTTGGCCTAGAAATGCCTGATTTTCTGTTATTTACGCTCGAACTTTGTTTTTCTTCTACCAAAAATGGGGAGTCTTAAAAATGAGAATCCCTGAGAATGAGATGAGTACTGAAGAGTACTGTGTTGAGATCCATTTTGGATATTCATTGATCATTAAACAAAACTTTCATGTAAATATATATATATATGCTTAGTATAGTTGGAACAATACAGATACTGTACAATTGCTATTGCCCTTTTTGCCTTCTATTTTATTGGTTAAGATGATAAAAATAAAGGATTTATTAAGTTATATACATTATGTAATAATTTTATTACATCATTGGTGTATTTTAACTTATTATAACAGGCTACTTAATTACCATTTGTTCAAGATACCAATTAATGCTTATTAAAAAGAAATAGATTGACCTATAATTACCTTTTAGATAGGTTTTTTACCGTCGTTTGATCACTAGGATAAGGCTATTAATCCAGTATAAAAAAATATGAGATTGTATTTATTTCATATACAGGTATTAGTTATTGGTAGGATAAATTTTACACTAAAATGGTGCATAACACCAAAATGGATATCACATAGGCCGGATAAGTTTCACACAAGTCTATGTGGAGTTACTCAAGTAGTCACTCAAATATCTCAAATTATTTGCTAAAGTCACTTTTCTTTCTTTTGTAACAAGAAAGTCACTTAACTATGCCTATAGCACTCAGAATGTCACTCAACTAGATTTTCCAAATTTTGGATTGTCAAATACCTATTTGACCCTCTAAATTATAAACATTTATCTTCTTTTTGTTTTTTAAACTTTCAATAGTATGATTTTTCCCCTTTTTAATTTCTATTATGGACTTACCTATATAATTAATAAGTTTTATTTATAAATTAAAAAATAAAAAGTATTTAAGCATATATAATGCTGGAATAAAAAAATAATGAACATAGTAAAAAAATTAATTAGAATAATTTGTTTGTAATAATTTTGGTATTAACAACAAAAATTAAAAAAAATTAGTACACAGTTGAGAATGAACGAAAACAAAGGTTGTAAGATATATATACAATGCACATAATATAAAAATAATTATTTAAATAAAAATATTTTTATAATATACATTATATATGATTGAAAATTATGCTCAATTATATTATTATTATTCCGTCAATAAATGAGATGAAAGCTAATTTTTTATTTATAAATATAATATATTTTTCTATAGGTAAGTCCACAATGTAGATTAAAAAGAGAAAAAAACTTATAATATTTAAAAAGTTAAAAAAATAAATAGTTTAGAGGGTAAAATAGGTGTTTGACAATTAAAAATTTGAAAAATCTAGTTGAGTGACATGTTGAGTGCTGTATGCATAGTTAAGTGACTTTGTTATAACAAACGAAAGAAAAATGACTTTAGCAAATGATTTATGATAGTTGAGTGACCATTTAAGTAATAACTCAACCTATAGGATATCCTTGTCCTATCTCACATATGAACTAAACAACGTATTAGTGTGTAATACTTAAACTCAAAAAGAAAGAGTTTCATGACTCTATGTTAGTCATTACTTTTTGTTTCGTCGATGAGGTTAATTATGCGAAAGAATCAAAGTAAATTATGAGTAAATTCTACTCAAATTTCCCTTTAACTATCGGGGTTGATATACCACCGGTATTTCTTTTTAGAGCGTAAAACTACCTTCTTCGGTTGTATTTTCCAAGAATGAATACATGATTATTTTTCCAACGAACTAATACATGACATCTTAAAATCGTGTTATCCTTCCTTTTTTTTAGTTTCCAGAACCTGGAAGAACTAAATGAAAGTAAAAAGTAATCGGAGAAAGAATTTCTGTAACATAATTATCCACTTGAAAATAAAGGATTTGCCTTATTAATCAGAGAAAATGACAAAAATGGTGACTTATATGTTTGGGGATAGGTTCTAGCTGGTCCCTTAAATATATTCTCCATCAGTTCTGATCCTTTAAATTTGCTAAAAGTGATTACTTTTGGCCCCTTCAAATGTTTAACAAACATTTTTTTTGTTAAATTTAACCAAAACTATGGGGAAACAAGGATTTAAGATAAAATAAAAAAATTAAAAAGAGGTATAATTTTGTCTATTTCTGGAGTCTGGTGAAGCTTTTTAGTACAATTCATTCTTCTTATTTATTTTTGTTGTCCGGTGCAGTTTTTTGTTGTTGTAATTTCTAGGATTTGATGGGGCTTTCCTAGTGTTTCCGGATAAATCTTTTTTCGCTGATCCCGTTAAGTGTAATTACCAAAATTTATTAAATATTTGAAGGTGATTAAAAGTGTCCACTTCTTTTGCAATCTTAAAGAACTAAAACTACTCAGGTATATATTTAAGGAACCAGTTTAAACCTACCCAAAAATAAGGGACCATTTTTTGTCGTTCTCTAGTCTTAATCATCATAGTAGGGTTAGAAAATCTATTTTCTCATCTTCTTTGGGCTGCTTCGATCAAATTATTTATGAATTTTAGCTTTCCCTAAGCATTTTCTGCGAACTAGTTTGTTAATAAAAGTCGTTCTACGTTTAAGAAGTTTTGCTCATATCAAATGATCCTTAGACTTTTACTACAACACTGCAAAATTCAGAAGACTATAATATCGACTACACCATGGAAGTAGAAGGAGGCTCTAATATACATGAGATTACTACACACAGTAAGATCACATTCACGGATGAGGACAAAACAAGATTATATGAACCTTGGAAACATACAGTTATAGCGAAACTGTTCGGCAAAGGAATGATATATCAATACCTAAGAAACAAAATTCAAGACTTGTGGAAACCAACAGAGGAGATCAAGCTAATTGATTTAGGTGAAGATTACTTTATTACCGAATTCACCAAAAGAAAAAATATGAAATTAGCACTACAAAGGGGGTCCTTGGTTCATTAATTGACACTATCTCTCAGTGACCAGATGGAAACCAAATTTCGTTGCAACAAAGGAGAAGATCAGCTTCTCAGCCATCTGGATAAGATTACCCCAATTGCCTACTGAGTTTTATGATAAAAATATCTTGGAAAGGATTGAGAACTCTATTGGGAGACTACTTAAAATTGATGTGTGTACATCAACTATGATAAGAGGACGATATGCTCGTTTATGTATACAACTCCCACTCGATCAACCAGTGCAATCTCACATTCAAATTGGCTCGCATAAACAATCCATCCACTATGAGGGAGAAAATCTGTTATGTAGTCACTGTAGAATGTTGGGACACATCTTAAACACATGTTCAAAAACTCATCAAATACCAACAACTTCTATATCCATGGGAGATAAGGAAGGCACATTCGATGGTGACAGCAAGGAAGGAGGCTGGAAAGTAGTCAAATTTAATCGAAGAAAACAACATTATGGGAAAGCAAATTCCCTGGATTCTTCACCAACAAAGGAACACCAAGGAATCCCAGGTAACACCGTACTTCATCTCAATAGGAACATGGGGCAACCTCAACGACATGCTAAGCAACAATATAATGATCTTATTGACAACAACACCCAAAAGCACAATGATCACCAAACAATGAAGCCTATAACTCACAGTGAAAGTAATTCTAGTATTCCCCTCCAAAACCACTTTACCACCCTGGAACAGGAGCAAATGGTTTTAGAAAATAATAAAAAAAATCAAAAAACTCACTACCATACACAGTCACACGTGGACTTAACAATTAGAGGAAATGACAGCTACACCAATGTCGTGTCCAACCAAAAAAGCCCGGAAAATTGTGACATGCAAATTGAAGCGTCAAATACTATCACTAATTCTAATCTAAACACTAATCCTACACGTAATGAGCTCTCTCCCAAAACAAGACCAATGAACATGCTATAAAAGATTTACAAAATCTTACTAGCCCCAAGGATCAAACTAATACTACTTATCCCTCAAAGCATGCAAGCCAATTGTCAGCAACTTCTACAACCATACGACAAATGGCAAGCACAACCACACACGGAAACAAACCTACAAAATCTGAATTAGAACCTATAAAAATCCTAACTGACCACTCCCAACACATGCAACTAGCTCTCCCAATCATTAACTCTACAAAAAATCAATTGCTAAGCTCTCACAAACACTCCTTCTTCACTAAATAACACTAAACCTAGGAACAATGCCATGCATTCCTTACTCACTAAGGAGAAGACACAGACTCCTCCAACTCCTTCGACAACCACGAGTAAACCATATGGAATACCAACAAGTTCCTCCTCCATCACTACTACCTCAAATAGTCTTTGTACAACCACCACAACCTCAGGACTACCAACCACTCTCGTGGATGGAGATGGGGCTCATGGGCCATGTCATCTCATTCAATATCCAACTGAATGGCCAAGACACAATAGTGATCTTGCAAAATACCCAATATCTAGCTCAGCTGGTCACAAAGGGCATGCGAATAACAATGAGCAACTACTGGAATCAAACTTGGTTGAACAATGTCCTTTAACCTCTGTCCCCATCTCTGAACCAAAACTTTGTCAACACAGTGAGGGACGAGTGGCATATGCCCCCCCTCACTTCAATCCGATACAACCACAGAGTCTAGTCTCAAATCTACCTTTCTATCCCCCAGACATCTTGACAATGATGAATCTAATATTCCTTCCATGGGATACCACACAACAAGCCTAGGAACAAGGGCCGAATTAGGAAGCTCCCCATGCACCACCATCCCCACCCTATGCCATGCAGGAGCAGGCAGCACCCCCCCCCCCNTATCAAACCTAAACGAGGTAAAAGTTTATCTCTTTACGGAGAGGCAGGAGAAGAGGTACGTACTCAATTGGCCCCTAGCACTTTACAAATGCTCGATGGACATCAGGCCTCCACAAGACCCAACAGTGGGCAACATGACAATGATACTTGTACCCTCATTAAAGAGGAATCCGATATTCTAGGAGGGATAAGGGAAAATGGAGAGCCTCATAACCAAACCATCAATCAAGCCATGAATAGGCCCACCAATATGATAATCTGGAACATAAGGNGAACATGCTATAAAAGATTTACAAAATCTTACTAGCCCCAAGGATCAAACTAATACTACTTATCCCTCAAAGCATGCAAGCCAATTGTCAGCAACTTCTACAACCATACGACAAATGGCAAGCACAACCACACACGGAAACAAACCTACAAAATCTGAATTAGAACCTATAAAAATCCTAACTGACCACTCCCAACACATGCAACTAGCTCTCCCAATCATTAACTCTACAAAAAATCAATTGCTAAGCTCTCACAAACACTCCTTCTTCACTAAATAACACTAAACCTAGGAACAATGCCATGCATTCCTTACTCACTAAGGAGAAGACACAGACTCCTCCAACTCCTTCGACAACCACGAGTAAACCATATGGAATACCAACAAGTTCCTCCTCCATCACTACTACCTCAAATAGTCTTTGTACAACCACCACAACCTCAGGACTACCAACCACTCTCGTGGATGGAGATGGGGCTCATGGGCCATGTCATCTCATTCAATATCCAACTGAATGGCCAAGACACAATAGTGATCTTGCAAAATACCCAATATCTAGCTCAGCTGGTCACAAAGGGCATGCGAATAACAATGAGCAACTACTGGAATCAAACTTGGTTGAACAATGTCCTTTAACCTCTGTCCCCATCTCTGAACCAAAACTTTGTCAACACAGTGAGGGACGAGTGGCATATGCCCCCCCTCACTTCAATCCGATACAACCACAGAGTCTAGTCTCAAATCTACCTTTCTATCCCCCAGACATCTTGACAATGATGAATCTAATATTCCTTCCATGGGATACCACACAACAAGCCTAGGAACAAGGGCCGAATTAGGAAGCTCCCCATGCACCACCATCCCCACCCTATGCCATGCAGGAGCAGGCAGCACCCCCCCCCCCCGGGGGGGGGTAGAATGATAATTTCAGGAGAAACTTTAGAGAGATTATAGATTCATAGGCCATGCATGGTCACACTACTAGAGACTAGGATGGTAGATCATGAACAATGGTGGGATGACTTTGGATTCTCGGAGCTCATTGAGGTGCCAACAGAGGGCCAAGCTGGGGACATTGTGGTAATGACGTGATGTGGAAGCATGAGGTGGTTACAATCAATTTCATACGTAGGAACAATGAAATCCATGCTACTATTGATGTAAGACCTATTCAAAAAACTTGGCTTTTTTCTTCAATATATGCTAGCACTAACTATCAATGTAGAAACAATATGTGGCATAATTTAGAAAAGAATGGCTAACACTTATCATGGTCCATGGTTAGTAGGGGGGGGGGACTTCAATGATGTACTAGGTCAACAAGATTAGTTTGGAGGGAGATGGGTTAAACATACTCGGGTAGAATTCTTGCAAAAAAAAAAAACTAGAAAATTGTCAATTAATGAATCTAGGGTTTAAAGGATGCAAGTATACTCGGTCAAATAATAGACGTAAAAATAGGGGCCTTATAATGGAAAGGTTAGATAAGGCTTTAGGCAATGATAAATGATGTGACATTTTCCCTAATTACTCAATAATCCACCTCCCTAAGACTCATTCGGACCATAATCATATCCTAGTCGAATTAATTCCAAAAACTAGGCAACATCACACACAACCTTTTAGACTTGAGACATTCTAGTGCAAACACCATGAATTCCCAAAACTGGTAAAACAACACTGGACACCAATTGATTACGCTAGGGCCCGTGCCTCTTTTATAGAAAATGTCAAAAGATGAAAACATACAACCTTTGGTGATATAATAGGGAAAAAATAAGATTAATTGCTAGACTTAGGGGCATCCAAAATTTCATAAATTATCCCTATAGTGATTTTCTTCAACAACTGGATGAATCTCTTAAAAGAGAATATAATGACATCCTCCGAATTGAAGACGACTATTGGAAACTAAGATCTAGAATAAATTGGCTTAATGAAGGAGATGCAAACACTAGGTATTTCCACATAACAACAACAAACAGAAGAAGGAGAAATAAAATAAATTATTTCAAAGATAATGAAGGCAACTGGATTAATGACCATGACTTGATCTTGGGTCATGTAACAACTTACTTCAAAAACATCTACACCTCATCGCATAACCTAGCTACCCAGAAAGGGTTAGGGAGGAATCCATCAAAGGCAAATAATCTTGATTTAATTTTGTTAGATGATCCATTAAGTGATATAGAAATAAAAAATGCAACTTTTTATTTTAAGCCTTTTAAAGCACCAGGTCCCGATGGTCTACACCTTTTTTTAATCAAAGATATTGGGACATAGTAGGCCAGTCAGTTACTAAATATTGTCATTCAATTTTTAAAAATCAGACAATTCCCAATGAAATCAACAAAACATATCTTTGTCTAATTCCCAAGATTCAAAATGCAAATGACAACAAAAACTTTCGCCCTATTGGATTATGCAACAAAATCTACAAAATAATTACAAAGCTACTCGCCAATAGACCGAAGCCTTTTTTGGATAAACCAATTAGTCCCTACCAAGCTAGTTTATGAAAAATAGCCGAGCATCGGATAATGCAATTATTATTCAGGAATTAGTCAACAATCTAGCTAAAGTCAAAGATAAAGTAGGACACATGTTGATTAAAATTGATTTGGAAAAAGCTTTTGACCGGCTTGAGTGGTCATTTGTATGTCACACACTAAGGTTTTTTAACTTCCCTCCAATTTTTACAAAGCTTATACTTAGTTGCGTCTCAACTAGCTCTATTTCAGTCTTAGTCAATGAATCAACAACACCTTATTTTGAACCTAGTAGATGTATTAGACAAGGGGATCCATTATCTCCCTACATCTTCATCTTATGCCTCGAAATGTTATCTAGATATATAAATCATCAAGTAGACATTAAGCAGTGGGATCCAATTACTCTAGGGAGAACAAATCTAAATTTTTCCCACCTCTTCTTTGCGGATGACTCACCTTTATGGCTAGGGAAAACAATAAAATATGCCAAGCCATAAAGCTAGGACTGGATACTTTTTTCTCCCTTAGTGGTCAAAAAATAAATCATTTAAAATCAAAAATAGTCGTCTCAACTAATTGTCCTCCCACCACAACCACCTTTATCTCCAACACATTGGGTTTCAAGACTAGTATAAGTTTTGAAAACTACCTGGGTTTTTCAATTCTTAACAAAAATCCAAGACATAATGACTACAACTTTATCCTTGACAAAATGAAATCTAGACTAGCAACATGGAGAATGAGATTCATAAATATGGCAGGACGAGTAACTCTGGCACACTCTTGCCTAAATACCATCCCTAATTATTATATGCAATATACACAACTACCAGTAAAACCCCGCAATAATATTAAAAAAATACAGTGAAATTTCATCTGGGCTCTTGCGAAGAGAAAAAGAAACTTCACTTAGTATATTGGACTAACATTTGTAAACCAAAAGCAAGGGGGGCTTGGGTCTCCATAATGTTTATGCAAAAAATTTATCCATCTTAGCTAGCTTAACATGGAGGTTACTAACACACTCAACTACCCCATGGGCATGTTTAATCTTCAACAGATATGGGTTAGGACTGAATCGTAATAAAAATTTTCCGATCTGGAAAGCTTTAACTAAGGGATGGGAGGTATGTTCTAAAGGAATTACTTGGTCTACTCATATCAACTCTAATATTGACATATGGAACCAAAAATGGTTTCCACATTCCCATAATCTACGTAGCATAATTCAAGGACCTCCATCACCAAATCAGTATAACCCTAAATTAAGAGACATATACTCAAACAAAAACTGGGACTTCAATAAACTATTAATGGAAATTCCTGAAGAACTACAAGAAATTATTACTAACACAAAAATACGCAGGAAAGGACCTCTGAGCGATATCCTTGTCTGGTCCCTAGATTCCAAGGAAAATTTTATTACAAAGAGTTGTTACACACTAATAGAACCTATTACTCAAACTCGGGATGATTTTGATTGGATATGGGCATTACACTGCCCAAACAAGATTGAATTTCTATTATCGAAATGCCTACATAATCGAATTCCATGCAGATATTACATATCTAGGATAGTCATGACTTAAGCCCACACTGTCATATATGCAATTCAAATCAAGTGGAATCCACTACTCATATATTTCTTGACTGCTTCCCTCCTAAATATTTTTGGAATAGCATAGGTGGAATACACATAGACATTCAAAGGGGTGAACATTGGCTTATACAATTACGAAATGAAACAATCACCCTACCCAATCATTTAATTGATTGGAATTTCTTCCTACCCTTTGCCATGTGGGATATCTGGACCAACAGAAATAACAACAATCAAAATAATACATCTTCTTACCTCAATACAAGCCATATACTATAACAAGCAGTTCAATTCAAGATACTCGCCACTCACAACCCGTTGCCTATAGAAAAAATCAAAATAAATGTTCATTGGCTAAAACCACAATCAGGGTGGTGTAAATTAAATGTGGATGCTAGATATAGGTCCCAATGAGGCAAGATTGGGGGATTCATTCGAAATGTAGAAGGATATTGAATAGTGGGCTTCTACAATAACATAAATCTAAGAGGGGCAATAGAAGGAGAATTAATAGAAGGGTTAAGAGTAGCACACGAATGAAATACTTTTTCATTGGAGATTGAGACGGATTGTCCGAAGGCAATACATGCAATTATCAATGGAAACAAAATTTATGATTCTCTAATTATAAAATGCAGGTTGTTAATGCAACACGAGAAGGGGACTCTCCTCAGGCATAGCTTTCGGGAAGGAAACAAAGTGGCACACTCCATGACAAAGCTGGGCAACTATCACTTGAAGAAAAGAAGAATAGTTTTTGTAATCCCACCATAAAATGTGGAAGATTATGTAATGGTAGACAAGAACAATGCTTTATTCTGTATTAAGTATCTAACTTTAAATGCTTGCAATTCCTTAGCAAGATTAGGTAACGAATGTGCCCGACGAGGCACATGATGTGATGTACTAAACAATATGTGATCGTATTAGCTATATAATCCTGTTTGCTAAAAAAAAAAAAGTTAAAACATTTAACAAAAGCATTCACCCAAATTTAACTAATTTCTCTTACTATCCTCCAAAATTGAAATAAATTTAGAGAAGAGTTTCCATTATAAGATCGAAACAAGCAAACTAAAGCTGACGTAACTAAAATTAGTGTTTTAAATGGCGTTTTCGGGGTGAGCCCTCGGCGAGGCGCACCAAAAACGCCCCAAGGCGATGGTGCGGGGAAAAAAATCTCAAGAGGCATACATCTATCAATTCAGGGCGCATACACGGACGTTCGGGGCGTATGCCCGGACATTTGAGGCGCATTTTTTTAGTATGCGTAAGCTCCAGAGTTTTTTTCAAATTAAAATAAAATTTATTGAATAAGTCCCTAAACTCTCAAAATTCAGCTTGTTAATTACTCAAAACTTTTAAAAAGGAACTGAAATGTAATAAATTTAAAAGTTAAGACCTTTTTTTATTGATTGAAGCCCTAATTCATGGTCTGTCCAAATCTGTATCTTGTCCGCTAGTCTGCTAATATTTTTCAAAAGCAATGAATATTCAATTTTTTTTCACAAATATATAGAGAACTTCATTCTCTTTTATAGCGACAAGTTCAAAGTTCATTTGCCGGTTAGTGAGTGTATGTATGTTTATGTATGTGTGTGTGTGTATATATATATGCTAGTTTTTGTTCACGTGCATTGCACGTATATCCATATTAAACAATACAAAGCTTTTTAAAATTCGTAAACTGAATTTATAATTACGTTTTTCTACATCAATGTTGAAGGGTTAATTTAATTTTTAAAGGATTAATGTTGAAGGACAAATATGAAAATTCTAAAGCAATGGTAAGTTAATTTTATGGCAGATGCAAGAGAACTCTTCATACACTCTAAAATTTGATCTCAAAGATAAGTGATACTTGAATAAAAATAAATCATGTAATATACCTGATTTCTCATTTCTCGAGAGAACTAAAAGGTTGCATTTGATTAATGTACTATATATGTATGCATGTATTAAAGGTATTCATTAAGTTGCTATATCTTCAAGCATCATTATAATGGCTATTATTATTACCCCTACGCATTTATTATAAGATACTTGAGTACAAAATTGAAGGTAAGTTTACTTTTTAGTAAAAAAACATTATATAAATAGTGTTTAAGTAAAGGTAAAAAGGTCATTTAGGTTTTGATGGGTATTTTAGTAATTTAATCTTACACTTTTGACTTCACATATTGCACGATCATACATAGTTTTCTTTTTATCAAGTTTATGTAGAAAAAATAAAAAATTTATAACACCAAAATTTAAAACAAAAATATATTTACATACAATTGTAAACCAATTTTATAAGGAAAAAGTATATGAAGAAAATAAAACAGAAAAACAAAGTCAAATTAAAACATTAAGTACATTTTTTTTCGTTTTACAGCGACAGAGTCCTTGCGAAACTGTCTTGTCAATTAGGAAAAGAAGTTTTTTTTTGTTAGAATGGAGTATTGCATTACTTAATTAAAAAGATAATTTGTATCCGAGTAACTAGTACCAATTACATCAAAATTCATTTGCATGGAAGTAAAGAGGGGG
>ML370846.1:40056-88969 GCA_005239525.1 Nicotiana knightiana
GGGGGGGGTTCTTCAAAAAACAGAATTGATTGTGGCGATGCTCCCTTATTTGATTTGCCAAATTTAGCCAACGCATCAGCCACTCCATTGCCTTCTCTAGGTGTGTGGATAAGTTGTTGCATGTTCAAATCTTGGACCATCGACCTGCATGAGAAAATAAGTTGTGAGTATTTTGGACTGTCAACTTCGAGGATTTGGAACTATACATGTGAGTACATTTCAATTACTAGAGGACGTATGTTTTTTCTAAGAGCAATGTTTAACCCAAGTTTGAGTGCCAGTAGCTCCGCTTGTAAGGCATTTGCGCATGAAAGGTGTTTTGCATATCCATAGATCCATTGTCCTGAGCCGTCTCAGAAGACTCCTCCTGCTCTTCCATGATGGTTTGTTGGGTCATATGATCTATCTATATTGAGTTTGTAATGTACTAGGGGTGGTTTATGCCATGAGGTGGGTTCCTTGTTCTTATTTGCTTTAGTTAAATTAATATTGGTTAGGCAGGTTATTTGTGTAGCCATCGAGATAATATTAGTAGGGTTTATTGGTTGATTTTGTTTGTTGTAGTTATTGTTGTTGCGAGTTAACCAAATTTGCTATAGTAGGATTGGAGTTAGTATGGAGAAGGGTATTGAGACTTTGACAGTTATTTTTATTAGTGTATGTGATTTGCATAATTTGCATACCAGTTAGTTAGGTTAGTTGAGGGTGTTGTTATTCTTAGTTGTTGCCATAGCGAGGAAGCAGGTTGGCATTCAAGGAATATGTGGGGGGATGTCTTCCTTTGAATTTGGGCAGATAGGGAAGTAAGGGTTATTTATGATTTTTTTGTGGTGCAGGAATATTTTTGTGGGTAATTTTTCTTGAGTGAGTAGCCATAGGAAGCATTTTATTTTTGGTAAGGTTGTTAGTTTCCAAATTCAATTGTGGTATAATTTGGAGATGCAATTACTTTGATGTAGGATGTGAAGATATGTAGAATATGAGGTGAAGTTGCCATCGTGTGTAGGGTGCCAGTAGGGGGTATCCCTTCCTTGGTGGTATGGGCCAATGGGGGTATTATTTATAAGGGATATAATATTTGATGGTAAAATAAATGAGAGGTTGGAGATATTCCAAGTTGAGTTGAATATGAGGGTAGCTACAGATTTATTTATTTCATGCTTAGGTATGAGGTCATGGATGAGGTGGTAAAGTGAAATATTATTGGCAATCCAACGATCGTTCCAAAGATGTATGTTTTTCCCATTAATCACATTCTAGCTTGTGCATGCGTGGCCATAGTTAATAGTATTTATTATACTTTTCCATATGTAGGATGGTCTTGAGTGAAACTTAGTAGGGTATAGGAAGCTATTAGTATTATTATGTTGCGGATCATATTTAGCTGCTAGGATTCTAGTCCATATGGAGTTATTTGAGTTTGTGTAACGCCAAAGGAGGTCTGTGAGGATAGATTTATTTTTAATGACTAGTTTTTGGATGCCTAGTCCTCCTTCTGATTTAGGAGATATACATTTACCCCAGTTTACTAGGTGATTCTTTTTTTTGATCAGTTGTGCCCCAGAGAAAATTTCGTTGTAGCCGATCAATTTTAGTGATGACTTTGGGAGGTAGTAGATTAATTTGCATTACATGGACATGAATTGTATTTAAGACAGATTCTAAGAGTGACTCTTCCTGCTAGGGTGAGAAATTTTGCTCTCCAACATGAGAGTTTAGTGGTGATTTGATCAATAATGTATTGGTAATAAACAATTTTGTATTGGTTGGTAGTTATTGGAAAACCTAGGTATTTATCAAAGTTGGTGGCAATGGATATGTTTAGAGACATGGCAATGGATTGGCTAAGGATTGGGTTGATATTGTTAGAGAAGAATAATTTTGATTTGTGGAAGTTGATACGTTGACCAGATTTTAAACTTAGTTGATTGAATATGTCTATTATGGTAGAGGTGTTATTAGTAGTTGCTTGTGCTAGTAAGATGAGATCATCAACATACATTAGGTGAGAGAGTGGATGAGCATTTCTATGCAGTCTTATTAGATTGCATCTACAAATACGGCAAAGGGACAAATATACCCTTGTACTTTCGAAAATGGTCTAAGGATACCCCTCGTTATACTATTGGGTTATCTATACCCTTACCGTCATACTTTGGAATAAAAAATACCCTTATTTTAGATGGAGTGGAAGTACCAGATTAAAATGAACCATTTTTTAACCCGATCCGCTTAGAACAAACCCACAACCCGACCCAAGTAAAACCCCACTTAAAATACATGACCCAACGAAATAGAATACCCTATTTTACCTCACCCCCTCCGTTGAAACAGAAAGAAGTCGATTGTTTGGGAGTCTGCAAACTCTTAATCTTACGATGAGGCCATCGCATGATATTAAGTTCCCTACATCTTTTCTTCAACATTGTTTATCCAACTCTCAACTCCTTAGCTGCTTTGTTTATTGATACATGAAAATACCTCTGAATTTCATCCAATTCTAATGTATCACCCTTCTTATGCCTTCCACTATTATTTTGCTTCCTAATTAACTCCTTATTATTAATACCATTGATAATTTTCAAAATCCTCAAATTGGAACCGTAAATCATAAATGCTACACATTTATCTATGATTTGAAGGCATGAAACTAAATTGGCTTTTGCTTAGGCAGAAGAATGCCAGCTGGCCGTTTCTTTAACGTCGCCTTCCCACTAGTCGGCATGCTGACTTCACACTTGACGTCGGTTTCAATACTGATTTTATTGATGTACTTTTTCATGTGCCTTCTTCCAAAAAGCTCGTGTTCTTCGTCGCTAGAAGAATTCGATGCGTTTGTGTCTGTAACAGATATCATAAAAAATGTTCCCAAGTCTTGAAACGAATCATCAAAATTTCCAAAATCATCGTTAAATAGGAAGTCGTTCACAAAATTTGATGATGATGTGTCATTGTACGACGAGCCAAAATTATTGGCAAAACCTGTCATTGTATCCTTAAATAATGTGTGTTCCGATGCTTCTTTCTATTTTTCAACTGAGCGAGTGAGGTAAAATAGGGTATTCTATTTCACTGGGTCGTGTATTTTAAGTGTTTTACTTGGTTCGGGTTGTGGGTATATTCTAAGCGGATCGGATTAAAAAAATGGATCGTCTTAATCTGGTGCTGCCACGTAGCACTCCATCCAAAATAAGGGTATTTTTATTTTAAAGTATGACGGTAGGGGTATAGATAACTCAATAGTATAACGAGGGGTATCCTTAGACCATTTTCGAAAGTACAGGGATATATCTGGCCCTTTGCAGTTACAAATTCTGGATAGGGACTCCATGCAAATCATGAATAGGTATGGTGATAGAGGGTCATCTTGCCTTATACCTTTAGAAGTTTGGAAAAAGGGGGTTGGTGTGCCATTGATCAATACTGATACGGAGGAAGTTGTGGCACATGACATTATGAGGTTGATCAGAGGTAAGGGAAAACTTAAGGGGTGTAAGGAGAATTTAATGAAAGGCCATTCTAGTCTATCAACGCTTTTTCTAGATCAATTTTTATCATCATATTACCTATTTTCATCAGTTGATTTTTTAAGTAGTGAATGATTACCTGAACTAGGATGGCATTATCGGCTGCTCTACGGCCCTTTAAGAAACTACTTTGAGTTGGATTGATTAGATTGGGAATGAAAGGTCTAATTCTATTAACAATGATTATTATAATAATTTTGTATACTGTGTTACAAGGGTCAATTGGTCTATAGGGTGATTGATTCCGGATAGGTGATTTTTGGTATAAATATAATGTTAGTATTGTTAATTTCTGGAGGAATAGTAGAATTAATGAAAGCTTGTTGACAAGCGTGGTTAACAACTTGTTTGGTTTCCGTCCAAAAATTTTGGAAGAAAATGGGGTGTAATCCTAAGGGCCAGGTGCTTTTAGTGATTTAAATGAGTACACTGCCTTAGTAATTTCTGCAGTAATTAATGGGCGACTAAGGATTTTTTTGTCATGCTCAGTTAATGATTTAGAGTAGGTAGTAATGTATTCCTTTTGGCATTGGGTTAGTTCAGTTGTAAAAAGCTTTTTGTAATAATTAAGGATTGTATCATGTATGACCATGGTATCATAGCTCCAATTTTCTACTGAATCATGCAAGCTTAGGATCCTATTACTTCTTTTTCTTATTATTGTGAAAAAGTGAAAGAAGGTAGTATTTGCATCCCCCTCATTTAGCCATTGGACACGGGATTTTAACTTCCAAAATTCCTCCTCACTCCTTAATAAACTGTTAAAGTCAGCGATTAGTTTATTTTCTAGATTGTAATGAAATTTCATTTTAGTGTGTGGGTCCATATTTTGTAGCCCTTTGAGACGGGAAATTAAGATCTTCTTTTTTTGTAAAAAAATATTCCCAAACGTGTTGACATTTCAGTGGTTGGCTAAGTCAGCGAATCTTTTTAATCCGTTGGAGTAGTCCTGAACAGTTAGCCATGTGTGGGTAACAATATCATGAAATTGATGGTGTTGAAGCCACATTGTTTCTAGTTTGAAATTTGACTTAGGTTTTGGGAAAGGTTTTGTTAAATTTAAAATTAGTGGGAAATGATCCTAGTGTGTGCGGGGTAGGTGTTTAACGGTTGAATCTTGAAAAAGCTCAAGCCATTTGTTGTTAGCGTAAAATTTGTCGAGTCTTTCCATTATAATTGATTTGGGATTATTGTTAGTGTGATTGAATTTAGATTTATTAGTCCATGTAAATCTAGGGCCTGAAAAACCTAAGTCTATCATTTTAATGTTGTTAAGGCATTTATTAAAAGCCGAGGTCCTCTTAAGATTTATAAGGGCTCCTCCTAGTTTATCATTGGACGTAGAGACTTCATTGAAGTAATGCTTACAAAACACAAATAATATTTAGTTATTTTATGGTAGATAATATGATCACGCTCAACTATGTCTAATAAAAGACTAAGCGGGCGTTGCAAATATAATCCGGGGTATTATGCCCAGAGTCGATCCCACAGGGAATTTACGTATCAATCAAGTCTTTAGAATACGCAACTTTTACTCAATCAATTCTCTCAAGACTTTTTAATATAAATTGGTGATGTTTTACTAATTCTACTGACAATAATAATAACTAACAATTACTAACAATGTGTTGTAAACAATTATGATAAAGGTCTAAGGTTATGGTTTCCCCCGTCGGTGAACTTCCTTCTCGGATACTTCTTATAGCTTGATTAGTTGTCTCTATCAATCATGAACACTCTATCTACCATAAATCTCTCTCAAGTAATTATGATAATTTACTAGACGCACTCTCTCAAGTTACGCTAGCTAGATTGCATTACAGTTCACTTTAGATTGCACCCGAGGTATCGTTATCTCTAATCCAACCTCTAAACCCTCGGTTATGACTTTCGTCTATACTCCGGGAGTGATGTTGTTCAAACAACTACCTAAATATGCACTCTCTCTCAAGTAGCTACATAATAAATAGGAACAACTAATTGATGGCCATTCAATTAACTACAACAAGAACGTAGTTGAACAAATAGAGATTAATCAACCAATCGGAACTAGATTAACAACACAATAAGTTTATCCCTCAACGGGTTCTACCAAAACCCTAGATTAAAGAAGTTAGCTAAATAAGTTCATAAGAATAAAACCCAAAATAACTTGCATAATTAAACTACAAAGTAATGAAGAAAATCTGTACAAATTGATGTCTTGCCGTCCGAATCTCTTCGAATCTCTTCGAATCTCTTCCGTCTCCTCCAATTTGTGTTGTTTGGTGTCTATTTATATGTTTAGGGCGAACCCTAACCATGTAGGGGACTTCTATTTCAACCGGGAAACACTTAAACTCGTCAAAACTCGGATTTGGCCGAACTGGGAACCCGGGCGTTTGGACCCTAAGGCCCGGCTAACGCTAGGCTAGGGCTGGCGTTTCATCCCTAACGCCTGGCTAACGCCAGGGTAGGGCTGGCGTTTCAGCCCTAAGGCCTGGCTAACGCTAGGTAGGGTCAGGCTGTAGGAATCTGTCGCCCGGCTATCGCCCGGGTGTCTCCTTTCACGTATTTTTTGACGTATTTGCATCCCTTTAGCTCCGTTTCCATCTCCAATTCACCTACACATAAAATAAACTCTATTAAGCACATAACAAGTGTATTTTTATCATTAATGCACCTCAAATGTACGGTATATCACATGTTAAACTATTCATTTTAGTCTCGCATCAATAATATTGCTAATATTATCTATTATTGTATTTAGATGTACTTTTTAATCAATTTTATTACAGACTTTTGGTTATATGTAGTCCTCCAACCTTCTATTCTTATTTATTTGTTTTTCATACCTAATTATTAATAATTGTTAGAAATTTCTCAAGATAAAATAAACGAAATGTGAGGGAAAAAAAATGAGAAAAAAGAGATAGATTTACTGGTCTACATAAAAATATAATGTATATTAAGGTAAATTAACGAATAATTTAAAATAAGAGGAATTAAAAAGTACTAATAAATCCTCCATTTGCACTGAGCCTGTTGGCATGCAATTCTGCATATTTTGATGATGCAGCGGCATAATATATTGATGCCTTCATCAACTGGGAGTTCGTAGATCTTAATTATGGGATCACTTGCAAATGCCTTGTTGAAAAAAAATATATCGAGCGTAGAGAAACTGTAAAAAAAAAAAAATTTAAGAGAAGAGAATTAACACCATACAACTGTTGATTAAAAGTTCTCCGTAGTGAAATAATATGAAAATAAAGATTAAAATAGATAACTTTTCATTTAAATATGCATTCCACCTAACATTCCTAAGAAATATTAAAATTCTTTTGGAGGTCTGGTGAAACATATTGCATGTCAAACTTTTGCCTTGTATCTGTAGTACCTGTTTCACTCCAATTAAGGTCCCGAAACCTGTTGTTACAACATAAAATAAACTTGCTTGTTACAACATAAAATAAATTAATACCTATTCAATCATGGCTGCAAAAAGATGGATTATCATACTATTAAAATAATAGAAAGACGTACATACTAAAATATCATAGCAAATTGTGTTCTACGTCCAAAAAGTCATATTTCTTTGATCATCAGTACATGAAACAAATTTAAAGGTCTTAAGATAGTTCATACAAGAAATACCATTGACTCATATAGGAAAGATTAAGAAAATAAAGAGGAAAAATGATTCTATATATGATTAACTACCCCCATTCAAATTCTTTGTTGTATAGTCTTACCCTGATAATAAAAATAACTCACAAAAAATAAACTGACCAGTACAATCAACTTATTCATTTGACATTTGTTCAATAAAAAATTGATACGTACTCTCCGATCATTTATTCATGAAAGGGAAGTACAAGGACTTCAATAAATTCAATTTTGTGAGCTAGCCTTCTCAATTCATTACAAGAAATAGGACTTTTTGCAACAACATTTAGTGGCCACTTAATGTGTTGCAACAAATGTTATACTTTTTGGAGCGACTTTATAAGTTGCTGCTGAAAATAAACTTTTAACAGCGACTTATTTAAGGCGCCTCTAATATGCGCTACTAATTACTGAATTTTTCTTTCCCGGTAAGACCAAAATTTTGGCTCCAAAGATCTAGCAGCGACCAATTAATAGTCGCGGCAGAAGAATATTTAGGAGCGACTTAGTCGCCACTAATAGAATAATTAAAATGTTTTAATCAAAAGACCTCAGACCTTTCAAATGTCTCTTTGCTCGATTTCTTTTCTGCAGTACCACTTGTTTGCTCCCTTCCTTCTCTGTAAAATTCTCAATGTTCTCTCCGGTCGGAAACCTCAAATCTCTCAAATCTATCTACTCAAATCACAAAATGTGAACCATATGGTGGGGATCCAAAAGCCCTAATTACCAATTGTGACTCTATCCTTTTTTTTTTGGTAAATGTATTCTCTAATTTTACCTCAAGTTGTTCTGACCCATTTGCAAATCTAGAGGAACCGACCGTCGTCTAAAGCTAAAGAAGGAAGGAGGAAAGTTTGAAGTTGGAAAATCATTGCGAGGGTAAGCTGTTCGAAACCGTCCGAAGTTTTGAAGTTTTATTCCCATATTTTGTCAATTCTCGGGCTTGACGGTCCTACCTCAGTTATTTCTTTCTCTAGGTAAGCTGAAAGTTTTTTTTTTTTTTTGAAATTCTAGACCTTTTGGTGTTGTTATTGTGATTGCATGCTCGATATTATACTGGTATCTTGAGTTCAGTAATTGTGCAAAAAAAGCTTCTTTTAGGTTGAATTTACCTGGGTTTTTAGTTTTGAAGATGGATTCTGTTCCTTTTGAAATATTGAGTTTTAAGAAATTTTTTGATGTATTTAATTTGTAGAACATGATCATTTTTTCTTTATTTAATTTCTACTTTATACACTTATGAGCATTGTTCACTTTAGCCAAACATTCTACTCTGTCTTTTCTTGTATATTTAGAAAAAGATCATACTTATAAATAATTCAGGAAGGAGAGCATGTGAGTCAGGTCTTGTACTCAGCTTAAATAATTTATATTCTTTATGAAATAAAGTCTTTTCAAACAACTATCAGAGCCTTGCATTTTTTTTTCTTCTGAAAATTCGACATCCCTAATGATGAAACCGTCTTTATGTTGTTTCCCTAGTATGTGGCTGCCTTATTTTGGAGCTAGGATTTGCACTAAAGTCCGATGTGCAGGGATTTGTATACTATTAACTTATGTCATACTACTTGTGATGCTGTTAGATATTGATTCTCTTATAGTATGTTATTGAGATATATCTATGTGTGTTCTTTATTCAACTTTTCCAGTCTTACAAGTAGCAAGAACTTGTCCTACTTTTTATTTGATAGCATTTCCCAAATATGCCGTTGATTGTGGTGGTGAAATGTTTGTATATTTTTTTTATCTTTTATTGGTTTCAAATGTATTATTTGTTATAAAGAAGTTCATTTTTGTATAATATAATGATAGCTTATATGACAAATTATACATAGAGGTCTCGCTAATTAATTATGATTGAAGTATGGTTAGCCATGTGAGGTTGCTGCAATGGAGTTCTTATCTTTCAAGCCTTTTGACTTTTCCTGGTCATCTTCAGAAGCAAACAAAGCTAGTCCTAGACAAGACAAGAACTGTTAGCATGTATGATATTTCTTAGTAGGAATTACATCATCCTTTATTACCTGGTTTTTGCGTGTACTATAAATTAAATATTATACTTTGTGGTAGAAAATATTATTTTATAAAAGTTGCACTTAGTAAATCATACTCAGATTGCAAGAAGAAAGTGAACAAATGGATGAGGAGTTACAAAGGAATATAGAACATAGTTGCAAAGGAAGTTGGAAAAAGAGTTGCAAAAGAAATTGGAGGATGAGCATGAACACGTGAATGCAGAAGTAGATAAGAGGATCCAAGAACAATTGGCTACTATCATAGCCAAAATGCAACAGGTACTGTTAATATTTTGTACTCTTCTTGACAATCTTCCTTCTTATATCCTTTTCATCTTCTCCTTCTTTAGTTTTTTGTTTTCTTGAGAATAAGCTATTGGCTTGTTAAATGTTCATGTCAATTCTGGATTTGTCAACAAGGCCTATGAAACTGTATTCTAGTTTTATATCCTGGGGCAATTTCTGGATTTTGCTTCATGAATTGTCTCGTCTATTTGTTTAAAATATACGTAATGCTAACATGAGATGACAAGCTACTGGAATTATATGTAGTTATTCTCTCTGATTTTGAGGCATCTCTTATATGTAGCTTATCTTTAATTTTGAGGCATCTCATATAAAGGAATCTCTTATATGTAGCTTCTCTACTGGAATGGTAGTATAACTCTGTATGAAAGGTTTGGATCCCAATGACATTGTGTATATAAAGAAATCTTGGTAACATCCTCCATGTCAATCAACACAAAATTCGTAAGACTTTACGCCGCTTACTATAATAAATTATTACTACTATACAAATACATCTAAAAATGACTAGATGAATTGTCTGTTGCTCAATCCTCAGCTCATATCCTATGTTTCTTCTTTGAAATAATTTAAAAGTGATAAAATTGTATACAACTGTTATGCACTTATTTATAATATAACTTTCTGTAAAATCCAGCATTTTGCTCGAGCTACTACGACTGCTGCTTCCAACAGGTAACGTGTGCCCTTCTTCACTCTTAAAATTAACTTGATTTTTCATAGCTTAGCTTCTAATTCTAATGTAGGGTTTATTTTATTGAACTAATTAATTGTTTGAATCACTCCAAAAGAATTGAGAGGAAGTAATTTGCTAGGATTCTTGAATTTTTTGTATTTTAGCTTTCTAGAATCTTCAATTAATTGTCTTATTTGGGGGTTGATTTACGATAGATTTTGTTGCTGCATCAATATTGATGGAAATATTATATGTGTTATAAATCTTTACTAGAGTTGTGATTGCGCTTGAATAAGATTTTCGATATATTTTTTTTATTATTATTTTGATGATGATGTATTCACACCAGCTAGTACGTACCTTGAATTTCATTAGGTACTTGCTATCTCCCATCAACACATTTTTTTTTTTTTTTTTTTTTTTTTTTTTTTTTTTTTTTTTTTTTTTTTTTTGGTTTCGCTAAGATTTGAACCTGAGACCTTATGGTTCTCGTCGCACTTCATTGACCACTAAAATCAGATTCACGATTTATGAAGTGACTGCCAAATGAATATGTGAAGGTGACAATCTCTTTTGGTTCTGGTTTTATGGTTTGTCGAAAGAGAAGTAGTTTTAGTTAGTGTAAAAACTTGATTGGGAAGTAGTTTTGGTTTGTTATAATGAATGAAAATTGATTGGATTAATCATGTTGTTACAAGGAGTTATTTTATACATTTATTGATATTTAAGGCTAGTGGTGAAAAAAGTTTGTTTATCGATGATTTCACGGAAATTTCATATTGTCTTTTCTACCTACGTGCGTGCAATAATTCCACTGGTCTTTGCTTGTGAGTTACCACTGTCGTTCTACGTTTATTTCTTCAGAGATTTATAGAAGTGCGTTATCCTTAACATTGGTAACCTGGTGTACATTTCAACCTAGAGACGTGAGTTCTGATTTTCTACTTATTATATCGCTGAACTTACATTTCTTTGCTCAGGCAACTGCTCATGACTAGGAGACCTCTCTACTACATGAAATTTTGTAGTATTTAAAAATTTAAAATCTATTGGTATGAAATCTCCTCTTACAACCAAAATGTGTCCGTCAAAATAGATCGTAAGTGATATTGAATCATCTGTCTGAATTATTAACATACATATCATACCCATTTGACATGGAAGTATCAAGCCAGGTGATGAGTAAATGCACTAGAAAATCAAAGGTGAAGCTAGTTCTAAAGGTATTCTGATGATAAGACGATAGAGGCTTGGTTGCTGCTAATTCTTAAGATCTACATTCTCCTGTTTCACTCCAATTCTTATATTTCATGGATGCATTTCATTTTTTGGTAGTGAGGGGTGGGTTGGTTTGGTTTTATTGATATAAACTTATTTATGTTTGATCAATTTCAATTTTGTGGGAAGACAATAGCATTTATATCTAGAACTCAGCCTATGGCACATGGAACATGTCAACTCAAGATAAACCAATAAGAGTTCAAATTATTATGTACACAGTTTGTAACAACAGAAAAAATGGTGTTGGATGACTAAATGCTGCTGCCACTTTAAGAATGCAAAACTATTTATGATATTATTTATGTGGAAATGCAAAAGTGTCTTTTAACTTATAACTGTAGCGTCCATGTAACTAAATTGTTCATCTTGTTGGAATTTTTGTTCTTTGTTGGATTTTGATCTTATATTTTTTCCTCTTGATAACAGGGACAAGGTTCATGAACAATCACAAACGGCGATGATTAAGGAGTTTGAAGACATTTAATGTTTAGTTTTTTCTTTTTTTTGGTCAAAAGGCGTCGACCAAGGAGTAGTTCAAAGTGTGAAGACACTTAATGTATTGTTTTTCCTTTTTTCATGTGTAAATGCATACAATAGCAATAAACAAGAATGTATTGGGCAGTGTTATCTAATTGACTATATAGTAATGAAAGTATTCATAATATTTGTGATGAGAAATATTTTTGGTGTTTGTTGAATTGGATGCTTTTAGTAGTATTTGTAGGCAATTGATAGAAATATACATAAATAAATCTATAGCATTGGTTAGTTATTGAAAAATGGCTTTAGTGGCGACTATACCTTTTTGCTAGACAAAATTAGTATTTGTGGCGATGAGAAGCGCCACTAAAAGTCCTTGGCTACCAGTGGCGATCGCAAAAGCTGCGATAGATACTATTTGGCGACTGCACTCGCTACTAAAGTCTTTCTTAAGTGGCGACCTTCCCAGAAACACAGATTGAGGAGTCGTTTTGGTAGCGATATTGTTTACTTTTAGGGGCGAGCATAGTCGCCGCAATATCTGATTTTCAGTGGCGACTCCTTTTTGTCGCTACAGATAACATTTCGTAATGGATTTAAGTGGAGCGATCCCAAAGTCGCTTTAAAGACAATTAGTGGCGATTTTATAGTCTTTAGTAGCGACTTTAGTCGCCTTTAAAAGAAATATTTCTTGTAGTGATTGTTGAAAGACCAACCTCATATCTAATTTCTTGTTAATATCCATGGCAAGGATATGAAGCAAATTCGTAGATATTTCTACATATAATATACTGTCTTTTCATTTTTCCATTATCATCATACATAATACACAATAAATTTGTTGATGTTTAAGATAATTTAGTTATGAAAGAAGTGGAAGAAACGTTACAAGCTCACAATAATGTTATCCACAATTGATTTATAAACTAATATTAGCACTCCCTTTATGTCCATAACTGAAATCTCCTCATAACCTGAAACCTCATCTCTTTTTCTTATTTCACTTTTCTCATTTTTTAAATTTATTAATAAATAAAAAGGAAAGAGGGAAAGGGTCCAATAATGGAGGAAAAATATAGATAGGATTCTTAAGTTTTGAGAGATGCCACACACACACACACACACACACACACACACACACACACACACACATATATATATATATATATATATATATATATATATATATATATTATAGACTAGATATAAATTAATGATAATTGCTTTTTAGTTTGCCTTTTGATTTAAATTAACCAAACTTGGCGTGAAAATTCATGTTACTTAAATGAGTGCAATAACCACGATAGTAATGAAGAGAGACGTATGTAGATTTGTCCAAAAACATTATTGGTATAGTATTTGCTTAAAGGGTATAAAGGTCATCTAGTTTTTGAAGGTTATTTCAGTAAAATAACTTCACCTAAAAATTTTCAATTTTTATGTAATTTTATTTGTTTATAAATATTTATTGTAATTCTATTATTTTATAAAATATTAAAAATTAAATACCTATGGGGCTTACGCCTCGCTGAGGCATATGTAAAACTCCTCGTCTTACGCCCACGCCTTTTAAAACACTGACTAAAATCAACCAGTGAAATAACTGAATACGAAATGACAACAATATCAATTTACACATGGCAATTATGATTAATGCAATTATAAATGACTACAGTTATCGAATTGCTAGCAATTACGCCCCAAATTGGCTAACAATCGCCAAGCCTTAGCAAAATGTGAGAAAATGATAATATGCAGAATAGGGTTCATAGTTTGAGAGAAGCTTCGAGAAAGAAGCAGATATTTCTGTATTGACTCAAATATTATCTCAAATATTATCTGTGTTGCAAAATTGGAGAAAGTTCCCTTATAAATAGTGGGCCTGACCCGGTGACCCAATTAATGTAAAACAAACAATATAAACATAGGCCTAATTCTAAATTGCAAGAATAACTAAAATAATGTTTCAGCCTTTATCTAATACTCTAACATCACTCCTCAAATTGGAGAGGGATAAAACCCCCAACTTGCGAAGATGAAAATGATGAGCAGGTCAAGGAAGGGCCTTGGTAAGAATATCAGCAACTTTAGCATCACCAATCTTGCCTCTGACGAAATGCAGTCCAGCTCGATATGCTTAGTTCGCTCATGAACAATTGGGTTGCAGGCAATGTGCAGAGCTGCCTAGTTGTCACAATATAAAGGAATGAGAGAAGAAGAAGAAAGACCAAAATCAGACAACAACCGTGAGAGTCAAGTAACCTCAGCTGCAGCTTTACTCATGGCCCTGTACTCAGCTTCAGCAGAAGAAAGAGAGACCACATGCTGCTTCTTGGATTTCCAGCTCACCAAACAATCACAAAAAAAAAAAAAAAAAAAAAAAAAAAAAAAAAAACACAAAAATCAGTTACGGATCTTCTACTATCAGCACAGGAAACCCAATCACTATCACAATATACCTTTAAATAAAGACCAGGAGAATTACTGAAAAAAATTCCAAAATTAGAAGTGCCTTTCAAATACTGCAACAAATGTAAAGCAGCTTACATTTTGGGAACACAAGGAGTTTGCAAGAACTGGCTGAGATATTGAATTGCAAAACTGATATCAGGCCTAGTGTGGGTTAAGAAATTCAACTTTACCATCAAGCACCTATACTCTACAGGCTTGGGCAAAGGATCATCAACAAAAGCCTTTAATTTCTCATTAAGAGCAAGAGGACAAACAACAGTAGAAGAAGAAGCAAATGAATCCAATAAGTCATGAATAAACTTCTTTTGATGAAGAAGAACTCTAGAATCACAATAGAGAACCTCAAATCCAAAAAATAATTAATAGAACCAAGGTCCTTAATCCTGAATTGTTCATGTAGAAAACCCTTTAAGGAAGAAATCTCAAACAAGTCAGTCCCACTAAGGATGATATCATCCACATACACAGCTAAAATCACCAAGGAAGCCCCAGAACTCCTAGTAAATAGAGAGTAGTCATTTAAAGAATGAGAGTTTTCTCTAGAATAAAGAGATTGAGACAATTTTACATACCATTGTTTGGAAGCCTGTCTCAAACCATAGAGGGATTTGAGAAGCTTGCAAACCAAAGGAGGAGAAGAAGAAGGAGGAGGAGGAACAAATAAACCAGGAGGCACCTTCATATAAACCTCCTCATCAAGATCCCCATGTAAAAAAGCATTATTAACATCAAGTAATAATAGAGGCCAGTGTTGTTTGACAACCACAACGATCAAAGATTTCACAGTAGACATTTTAACAACAGGATAAAAAATTTCATGAAAATCAACCCCTTCAACCTGAGTATCACCTCTAACTACCAACCTAGCCTTATACCTCTCCAGACTCCCATCAGCTCTATATTTTACTTTGTAACCCATTTACAGCCTATAGGCTTCTTACCAGAGGGTAATTCAATAATATCCCAAGTCCTATTAGCCTCAAACTCCTTTCTCATAGCCTCCTGTCACTCAGGGACAACAACAACCTGAGAGTAAGTGTAAGGCTCAGGGATGTGGAGTTGTGAAGTGGTTGCATTAAAGGAAACAGACTCAGAACTAGAAGGAGAAGGGACAGGAACAGAAGGAGAAATGGTAGGACATACATAATATTGAAGATAAACAACAACAATATGAGGCCTACCAGATCTTCTAATTGGAGGAGGAAATGACGGAAGAACATGAGGGGAAGAGGATCTAGAGGAAGGATATAAAGTGAAATTAGGAGAACCTGGGGAAGGAGAAGGAGGAGTATAGATGGTAGAGGATTGGGGAGAAGAAACAGGAACATGAGGAGAGAAGGGAGAGTGTGAATCATCAGAGAAACAACCAGGAATGGGAGAAGAAGGCAAGCTAGGGGATGCGGGAATAGAAGATTTGGAGAAAGGAAAATATGCTCATGGAAATTTACATCTCTGGAGACAAAACCGGATTTAGTGTTTTATAACCTTTTTTGGCTAAAGGATAGCCAATGAACACACATGGGAAAAACCTAGGATGAAACTTATCTCTATGGGGTTTAGGCACAGTTAAGTAGCAAAGACAACCAAAGGATCTAAGGTGAGAATATACAGGAGCCTTAGGTGAAGGGAATCTATTGATCAGATAAGTAGCAGTAAGAAGAAAATCACCCCAGAATTTAATAGGAAGGTGAGATTGAAACAGAAGAGCCCTGACAGTCTCTAACAAATGCCTATATTTTCTTTCAACTACACCATTTTGTTAAAGGGTAATGAGTACAAGAGATTTGATGAATGATCCCTTTTTCATAAAAGAAAAGAGAACAATAGGGAGAGGATCCTAGCTCTAAGGCAGTATCACTTCTCACAATCTGGACTTTAGTTTGAAACTGTGTTTCAACCATAAGGATGGAAGCTTTTAACAAATCAAAAACATTGTTCTTTGACCCCATCAGATGTGTCCAGGTAGCCCTAGTATAGTCATCTACTATAGTAATAAAGTATTTAGAACCAGAGTGAGTAGGAGTGGAGTAATAACCCCAAGTATCTGTATGTATAAGCTGAAAAGAGTGAGTGGACTGAATAGAACTATCAGGAAAAGAGAGTCTAGTTTGTCTTGCTAGGGGGAAAATGGGACATGTGAAATACTTCTTGGAAGACAATCCACTATTAAGACCAGCAATAAGTTTCATTTTGTGTAAGAACCCGTAAAATTCTTAACCAAAAACTCGGGATTTCGTAGTGTCAAGTTAAATTCATACGTTACTATAATAGAAACTAGCGAGCCGCGGTTCAGACTTTATTTTGGATTGAACAGCACCCTGCGGACTGAGAAGAAAATATTTCTCAGATTTACGCATTTCTGCGGCCCATTATGCAGCCGCATAACCACTCTGTGGACCTCATAATGGCCGCAGAGTGGAGCGAAAAATCTGGCCAAATTGAGGCCAGTTTTGCGGTCGATTATGCGATTGCATAATCAATATGCGGACCGCACATTGACCGCATAACCTCTCTTGGGTGTCCGTGAAGGGAGTTCTACGATGCATTATGCTACCGCAGAACAGGTATCAGACCGCATAGTTGTTGGCGCGAACACAGTGGTCTCTGACCAGGACCAGGAACCAATTCGAATTTGGATCTTGACATGTCGGTGGTTTTTAACCGTAGGCATTTTGCCAGGAAGTTGGTGGGCTTATCATGAATTAGGTCGGGGTGGCTGGTGGTTTCGGGATCCCGTAGAAAATGCTTCTTTTATGCCTCGGGTATTATCCATAGCTTGTATTCATTCAGTAATTCTACCCCTTCTTCATTCTTGGACCTCGTTTCTTAATATTGTTACTTTTCCATGCTGTGTCTCAGGAACCTTTTCAATACGGTCCGGATTTCTAGCTCCCGTTCCTAGTTTTGCTACAGATGATACACGAGAAATCTTTTTATGGCGGTTCTTCCTTCTAATGACCGGCATATCTATGATTCTTTTCTCCTAGATGAAACAATAGGCATCGGTCCGTAGAAACTATAAAAAGGAGATGGTTGTGGCGCGAAGTACTCTTGTGCACCTACGTCATTCGGCTCGCGCGCAAGCCTGCCCCCTTATGTTATGGAAAAATTGAGCTTATTGCTGGGCTGGTTATTCAGAGCCAGCAATTGGCTGTCGAATTTCGTCCCGCAACTAGAATAAGATCGCTTCGGGGTCACTGTGGTGTGGCTGAATGTAGAGCAGTCCGCCCTTACAGCCTTTGATCAGTAAATTATTTATATCTTCGGAAGATGGTCAAGGTAGCTTGCTTCCAAGCCACTGCACTAGATGGGCATATAGTAGTAGTAGTCGGCCCAAAATGCCTCTCTTCTTTACTAAAATACTATTTCGGATGAATGGGGAATTACGCCGCTTTTTGATCTGCAGAACAAGGCTTAGGAGCTCTCTCCATACCAAGAAACCGAATCACAATGGATCGAAGCCCTCCTTTTCCTTCCAATTAGTGAGATTCTATCTCTTACTTGGGAAATTTATGGTCAAGCCCTCCCTTTATTCCTCGGAATCGAGCGAGCAACAAGAATTAGAATCAACCTATTACGCTCTCAACTGGATCAATCGCTTTGTCCTGATTTATTGAACAGGTGCCCTGTGGAACATGTTTTATGGAATTTCACTCTTTATGTAATATTTCTTTTCTTACTGATTGAATTCAGGTAGAGAGAGGAATATTCGATCAAAACCCTTAGTCCGATAGGGGGATAGTATACATTCAATCCGGATAAGACACTGAGATGAAAGACGAATCAAGCAAGAAGGCAGAAAAGGGGCTGCTTTCTCGAGTGAGAGTTCTTTTTTGGGGTTAGTCTGACTGTCCTCATTCTAGTTGGTAGGCGTGCGAGTAAGAGGGTAGTCATCGAAATTATATGAATTGAATGGGACTTCAGCTTCGACAATCGTATCCTCCCTCCAGCAAATAAGGTGGAGTGGGCAAGGCAGAGAAGACAGGAAAACACAAGCTCAAACTTCAGCATTTACATTACCTGCGGAAGTAAAGTGATTGGCAAAATGCCCTAATGAGCTAGAATTACGACTATTCTTCTAATTTTGGGTTCAATTTTGCTATATTGTTAGAATAGATTGAAGTTGCTAAAAATCGGGATCGTCTAAAATCTCTAATGAAAACTCATTTAAGGTATATATGGCTAACTCTCTTCTTCGTAGAATCGAGCTCCTGATGTCCGATTATTTGGTGTAAATTCCTGATTGGGTCGTACTTGAGTTGAATGTCTTAATATGTTGAGTTGAAAGCTTCATATTCCATGATTGTTCTGAACGTTTTCCATGTCAACATGCTATTTAAGAATGTGATTATGATTCCTCGAGCTCCCTCCCTTATGTGTGCAATGCCCTACGTGATGGTGCTTTTCGATATGAAGGAAAATGTTATTTGAACGAATAAGAAGGGAAAAAGACTTGAATTGTAAAATGTCTCCAAGTGCCAAGAACTATGTAATAGAAGATGGGAAGGAAATGTGAACTGTCTGAAAAATTGAAAGTGGGTATGTCCCAAGTGAGATGGCTTAGCCGATCGGGCCGAGATCGGACGACATGCTGTACACATGGTGGCATTTATACTGGGTCATTGATTATCATTGTAAATTTTGATATGTATCACTTGAGATGGCTTAGCCGGTCGGGCCGAGACTCCGTGTAAAACATGGTGGCATTATGAGTTGTGGCACTTGGCACTAAGGATTATTAACCTAAAAAGATGGAAAGACTGAATTAAAAACTATGTGATCCTTACTTGGTGTTCTTTGTATTTCTGTGAAGCACTATTTGATTATTATGACTGCCTTCCCTTTATTTCATTGTTCATTCTACTAAGATTGGTGTTTGCCTTACATACTAGTACTATTCGACAATACTAATGTCCCTTTTTCCAGGAGCGCTACATCTTCGAATGTATGTAGGTGGTTCCATCACAGATAGCGCTGATCACCGATAGTGGTGCCCTCTCTCTCTTTCTCCTTGCAGCAGTCTTGGTGAGCCCTGTTTCTTCCCGGGGTCATGTGTAGTATATGTTGTTCTTCTTTTGTATAAGTTACCACATTTTAAGGTATAGCCGGGGCCTTGTTACCGGCATTGTCATGTTTGTCTTATGTAATTTTAGAGGATCCGTAGACGTTTATGTGGGTTATGTGTGGGTGTCGGGGTGGTCATCGGATCAAGTTGTATCTTGAAACTCTTTCCACTACATTGTAAACCGTATGTACTTTTGGGAACTTAGCTGTGGTATAATGTATATGAGGAAGAGTGAACTAGTATTCATTTGTATATTTGTAAAATTGATCTCTTTTCTTAACAAATGGTGATGCATCCTCCTTTTAGATTATGAATGAGTCGGGTAGGAAAGGTTTAGTAGGATTGCTCGACTGGGTTCACTCGGTTGAGCGCCGATCGCGCTCCCCAAGGTTGGGGCATGACATTTTGAAAAAAGGAATGTGCCCAAGTCTACAATGCCAAACAACATCAGAATTATTCAATTTATTTGAATCAACCATGGTATTTACAGATGAATTGTCAACAACAACATTATTAGACATTATAGGTAAAGAAAAAGCAACAGAAGAGCAAGAACTGACATTAACGAACTCAACAGGAGAAGTCACATGTTGGAACAACTTGTAAAGTCCATTGTCCAGTCTACCAAACACCACTAACTTCCTCACTGAAGGGCCCTGGAAAGTGCAAGCAGACTTGTTAAACTGTACAATATCATCATAAAAATGAGAAAAAAGCTTCTGGCAGATATGAGATTATGTTTGAAACTAGGGATGTAAAGAACATTGTGAATGATTAAGTCTGGGAATAAAGCTAAAGAACCAACATTGGTAACCTTTACTTTATACCCATTTGGGAGAGACGCAAGATAAGGTACATGAAGAGTGATTATATCAAAAAGAAAAATCCTAATGAAAGTCGTATGATCAGTAGCTGCAGAATCTATTATCCAAACAATGCCATTCACACTAGACAACATACAAGCTCCATAAGAAACATCCTCATAAGGCATGAGCTTACCAGCAAAGTTAGCAGAAGCCAAGAGAGGTGGGGAATGTGGGGAAGCAGAGATTTGAGATTGTTGTAATAAGATCATCAGCTGGGGGTATTGATCCTTGGTAAGGCCAGGTATCAAAGAGGACTCCTCATGCTCAACAGGACCATCAGAACCACCAGGCACAGAAGAACCACTAGAGGATTCAAGCTCAACATGTGCAGTAGTTCTGCGAGGACGAGGTCCTTTGTTGAACTTGAAATTGGTAGGATATCCATGCAACTTATAACATTTGTCTATAGAATGCCCAAGTTTCTTGCAATATTTGAAGATAAGAGAAGTTCTGGGAGCCTCAAAAGAAACCTTGGAGGGAAATAATGACTTAGAAGTCCCAACATTGAATGAAGCAGATTGTGCGGAGAATTGGGAGACGGAAGACACCTGCCTCTGCTTCTCATCAGATAGTAAGATGTTGTACACACATTTCCAACTGATGGAAGTGATTTTATCATTAGAATGTTGTTACGAGTTTGCATGTAGGTATCATTCAGACTCATAAGGAGCTGATAAACCTTCTGCTTTTCATCCTCAGCAGCTTTACCCCCACAAGTACAAACTCTGACCTTATAAGATGCTATTTTATCCCAGAGTTGTTTGATTTTGTTAAAGTAAGAATCTATGTCTAAAGACCCTTGAGAGATATGAGCTAATTCTTTCTTTAGCTCAAAGACTTTGGCCCCATCAGCCTTACCATATCTCTCCTCTAACTCACATCAAATGTCTTTAGCATGTTCAGAATATTCTACCCTACGAGATATTTCTTTTGACAGAGAATTAACCAACCATGACACCACAAGATCATTACACCGTTGCCACTAGCGTGCCAGGAGAGATCTAGGAAGTGGCTTTGTAGAGGTACCACTGATAAAATCAAGCTTATTACGAATGGAGAGAGCAACTAATATGTTTCTCCTCCAGCTGGCATAATAGGTTTCATCAAACGGACTAGAAACCAAAGAGGTTCTCAACACATTTGATGGATGCACATATAATGGATGACATGGATGTGTAAAATCATCCTCATGAAACACAGTACGAGATGCAGTAGGGGAAGAAGAAGGTGTAATTGCAGGATTATCATTCGTCATTGAGAGAAAAATGTATTAAAACAAAAACAATCAACAAGCTTATGAAATATGAAGAAAGAAACTGGTTTACCCCCTCTTTTGCAACCGAAAAGAGAACAACTTTGTGAATAAACTTCTAGCGGCTCAACGAAACACCGACGAGGAAACCCTAGCTCAGACGAATAGATTAGCCATGTACAGTCAAATCATCCATAGAGAAAATAAAATCCAGCAGAAACGGACAATAATGAGATGAAATCATCTAACGAAAATCCAACCAAAAACCCTAATCCAGTGTAAATTCAATCGAGACGAAAAACTCGATGAAAACTGAAGAGGTTAAGTTCGATCGGAAGCTAATGATACGATCTACCAGAATCTACGCTCTGATACCATGTTAAGTATTGAGATTTACAGAGAAAATGATAAAATGTAGAATATAGTTCATAGTTTGAGAGAAGCTTCGAGAAAGAAGCAGATATTTCTATATTGACTCAAATGTTATCTGTGTTGCAAAACTAGAGAAAGTTCCCTTATAAATAGTGGGCCTGACCCGGTGACCCAACTAATGTAAAACAAACAATATAAACAAGGACCTAATTTTAAATTGCAAGAATAACCCAAATAGTATTTCAGCCTTTATCTAATACTCTAACAAAATGTGCAAAAGGCTTCGGTAAGTGATGCATGCCATGGGAGCCGAAAATGGTTCATTTATGACCTCTTAAATCCTAAACCATACACATGTTGAGGTGTGCATAAATTAGCTCGCCACCATTTTTATCAACAAAAATAAAAGAAAGAAAGAAAAAAAAACAAGCAAGAAGAGGCAGACTTAGTTGAAATCAGGCTCCTAACGCTGTTAGAAGGGTGCGAACACAATCAGTTTTTGCTATAAAACCAGCTGAAAGGAGAAACAACGAGACCCCATAAAATCAGTTTCTGAAATACATTGGTAAAGGCTAATGGTCATTTTGCACGATGCTTAACAAAGACGTGATTATCTGAAGTGAATTTCTCGTTGTCGAAAGGTGTTACCGCGCGAGATTAAAAGTTTGACAAGATAAAATTGATTAACGTACGCGACCTAGCTAGTTTTACTCAGGTTAAGCGCTACCACTAAGTGAGAGTGAAAATGCTGTTACGTGGCAGGGTCTTGGTTTCATGAATATTAAATAATGTACTGTTATAGGATATTCCAATTTAGTAAACAAGTATCCTGATTTTGCAGTACATCAGTTAACGTTTTAGAAAATACGTGTCTCACTTTAGAACTCGCAAAGCTCAAACTTGGATAATTTAATTATTCTTTCTTCGGTCAATGATTATGATGCTAATATTTGCACCTAGGCAATGCTTAATTACTCAAATAGTTCAACGTATCTTTTATATTTTGTAGCTCGTGCTCTCACGTTCATAATTAAGTTCCCAAAACCTCACCAAACAGCTAGTTGAAATTGACATATTTCCAACATGCTAACCACTTGTACTACAGACTATTTAAATTTCACACTTGTGCTTCCGTTGTATCTCATAATTAAGCCATGGCAAAATCAACTTCCCTCCAAATAATTTCATGGCATCTAATATGTTCAGTTTCTACCATAGTACTAGCTAGTAAATCAAGTCATGAACATGAAACTAAAGCTGTAGATGATTATCTTCCAAGTTATAATTATCCTCAGCCTCACAAAAACCTCCTTAATGTCATCGATTCGTGCTGGAGATTGAACCACGATTGGTCATCCAATCGCAAGGCTTTAGCAGATTGTGCCATAGGCTTTGGAAGTAATGCTATAGGAGGTAAATATGGTGACATTTACGTGGTCACTGACCCTTCTGATGATCCTGCAAATCCTGAACCAGGCACTCTTAGGTATGGTGCAATTCAGTCGGAGCCACTTTGGATCATTTTCAAAAGGGATATGGTAGTTACACTTAAGAATGAGCTTATGGTCAATAGTCACAAGAGTATAGATGGAAGAGGTGCAAAAGTTGAGATTTCTAATGGTCCATGCATAACATTGGACTATGTTACAAATGTTATTATTCATGGGATTAGTATACATGATTGTAAGCCTGGTAAAAAAGGGATGGTTCGGAGTAGTCCTGAACATGTTGGTGAACGATTAGGCTCTGATGGTGATGCCATAAGTGTGTTTGGATCGTCGAATATTTGGATCGATCATTGTTATCTTGCCCGTGCAACGGATGGCCTACTCGATGTCATTCATGCTTCAACTGCAGTAACTATCTCCAACAATTACTTCACTGAGCATGACAAAGTAAGTGATCTCCAACTTTTCGAGTCAAATTATATGTAGTGAATTCTTTTTAAAAATATGTACATATATAATAAGTTGTCACCCCAACTGACTTGAAATTGAGGTATAGTTGATTCATTCGGTTGTACAATAATCCACGTTAAATGAAATAAAATCTTGGATCCACTTTTGACAGAAAGACGAGGTGATCTTTTTAGTTCTGACCTTAAATCAAATTTCCAGGTCATGTTGTTGGGGCACAATGATCAATATACTGCAGACAGAAGCATGAAAGTCACGGTAGTTTTCAACCATTTTGGCCGTGAACTAGTTCAAAGAATGCCAAGGTATATAATTAATTAAGATTATCCAATTAATCACAATAATTTGGAATGGTGAATGTAAGATGCTGTTGAACCTAGTATTCAGCAATAATTAAGATTATTCAGTTATTGACAATAACTTGTGTTACAGGGTTAGATATGGTTATGCTCATGTGGCCAATAATTATTATGATCAATGGTTAATGTATGCCATTGGTGGGAGTGCAGATCCAACAATATTAAGTGAGGGAAATTATTTCATTGCTCCAGACAAAGCTTACAACAAAGAGGTATGCAAATATACTTAGCTTGTTCTTCAGTGTCAAGATAATCAGATATTTTCACTTTCTTCATTATTTTTCTATTTTTGAAGTTTTACTCAATTTGGAAACCACAAATTTAGCAACTGCAAACGAAAAACAACATGGATGCCCTCGCCATCGCTATAGATGATATTATAATAGTCATGATATATATTACAGGTCACTAAGAGGGAGAGTGAAGCAAAAGGATGGAAGAGTTGGAAATGGAGGTCTTCCAAGGATGTGTTTTTGAATGGAGCATATTTTAATCCATCTGGATATGGAAGTATTGCTCCAAAATACACAAGAGGACAATCGTTTATTGTTGCTCAAGGATCGTTAACTCCCTCTTTAACTTCTGATGCTGGTCCTCTACAATGTGTTGTCAATGAACCTTGCTAATCATACCAAATTTCTTCTTACCTTTTCCTATCACCATTCCTGTATATCTTTGGCAGCATTTTTGATGCCTCAAAGTTAAATTTAAACTTCGCGATAATGTAGGAAGTTCAAGAAAGATTCATGCTTTTGGAGTTTAAGTTTCTTTGAGATATGGAGAAAGTTGTTTTTCTTATAGTAGTTTATAGTACACAGTTTGTTTCGTTGAGAATGACAATAGATTTTAGAAGGGTGTAATATAACAGACAAGGAGTAACTTTTGTATCACTTGTTGAGTTGTATATGCTTCAATCATCTTCATTGTCTCTGCTAGTGAGAGTACAGATTGCAAAAAAAATTGAAGCTCAAAACTAGACATCAGAGATAATCAAATAGATAAACTATACTTAGACTCGAATTCGATTCACAGCTGGAAAGGGAGCTGGAAAAAAAGTATGGCCTCACAATGTGCAGAGTTTCTCTAAGATATTCCTTACTCCACATACAATCAACGCCACACAAACTTGACCAAAAGTTGGTTCCTTAAACTTACAAACAGAACCAATTAAAGTGCAAGAATAGCTATATAAAAATTAAAAGAAAGAAGGGGAAAAAAGTTGAACACTGGTAAAGAAAAGTGGGAAGGTAAGGAAGAAATGCAGCAATTTTTTCTTTTACATTCAAAAGATGCTCTCAGAAGAGTCTATTCTCATTGGTTTGAACACCATGAGTTACTGGTGCTTTGGCTCTCAGTTTCTTCAAGTACCATACACCAGCTCCTATTCCAAATGCCCCTGCAACTGAAACTGCAGTTGCTGTCCCTGCAATATATATTCAAATGGAAATTAAAAATAAATGTATGAAGTGGAAAGCTCTTAGCAATTATTTGCCTGCCAATTGGTTATTGACCAACCAATTCTAATACGTACCTGCAACAACTCCTCTTCTGTGAGAGCTCCTACTATCTGCAGATCATTAAAAATAAATTAACTTGAGCCATTTATACTTGATCAATATTTACCTTAACATAATTAATAAGCATTCCTAATTTCCTTTAGTGCTGAGGCATTTTGAAAATCTAGCAATGATGACAAAAATAGGAAATAGACAGCATCTTTCAGAATGACGTTTCAGAACATGAGTTTATGTTCTATGCATTGACAGTTCTAGAAAATATTTACACAATAATAATTGCCGATAACTTTATTCAAATACTAAGATTTGATGAATAACTTACTCTAACATGTTAAATTATATTGAGTGTATATAACTTAAATCCTTCAGACATACCATTACAGTAGGTGGTACTGTTCCCTTTGTCACACAAGCACAAGAAATCCTGTGTTTCTGTATCAAAGCCACAAGTTCCCCCTCCCTTAGCAGTATCTTGACACTGCAGGCATCGCGTAGTTACTGGAATATCAAAATCAACTCTAATCCCATACTCAGGAGCCTGATCAAAAGCGGGCGTAGCACCAAGATTTCTCCAATAAACACTAGTATAGCTAGCACAATGCTTCAACATTAACCTCAAAGATTCAGTAGCTTTGGGATAGTAAGAACAACAAGAGCTACTCCTCAATGCAGAAGGACATTCAGGCATGTGCCTACAAAGATAACTCGAACTATCACACGTTGAATCACACTGATCAGGAAAACGCTCACAGAACATTGGTTTTGGCTCAACTATTACATCACTTTCACTACAGTTGAAGAACAAATAGTCATTTTCAGGGGATAAAGTGAAATGTGTGCTAGTATCTAGACTAAATGGCCTGGTTGGTCGAAAATTGTCACCGTCTAGGCAATTCCACATTAAGGGGTCAGTTACAAGAATATGTGGATCAGTATAGCTCAAATTTCTAACAGGATATCTACCAGAAGGAGTTCTAAGTTGAAGTTGACCACCTGTACAAACAAGAATGTGCCTATAGTATGGACTGCCGCAGCCATCATCAATGCCAAAAGGGTACTGAATTGGGATATCACCACAAGAATTTCTGCAGATTCTTGATTGAGCTTCTGTGATGCTCAGAAATTGTAGTATTAGAAAAATTATTAAGATGGACAGAGTTGATGTCCTATTTTTGTCTAATGAAAAGGCCATTTGAGACTAAATTGCTTGAAGGTGTTGAGATTGATCTTCTGCACCAAAATTTGTATAGTTAAGGAAGACTGTAGCATTAGGAAAGTGTTTGTGCTGATTAAAGAGAATCTTACTGTTGGTTTTTGCTTTATATACCTTTCACTTTTTCTCTTTCTCTTTTCAGAAGCTTCATTGTTGTAAAAGGTGGAGCAGTGGAAATACTTTTGCTTTATCTTGTTTTTAAAAAAAAAAATTAATTAAGAATAAGATAACTTTTAAGTTTTTAAAAGAAAAGAAACTTGTTTTTAATAGGAACGAGTGGCAGTAGTAATATCTAATTCCATAATGAAGATTAGCTGCACATTACTTTTCTTATCTAATACCAAAGGATCAGTTTAGCAGTGAATCAGTATTTCTGAAGTTCAATATTTACAAATATTAATTCCGTTATAAAGTTCTGAGTTTCAAGTGAACTATTACTTGAACTTTAATTAATATTACTGAAATATTGCTTTGAATTTGTATTTCATCTAAAATACTGGTTTCCAGTCACAAAATTTTAATTGTAGCTAAAGAAAATTTCCAAGTAAAGTTCATGAGCAAACACACTTGATACTTCTATAAACTCCTTTTTTCAACTTCAACTCGAAAAAATATTATTCCAACTTCCGCACAAATATTGTCAAAACTCCTGCATAGTATTTTTTCACATTTGTGTTTACCCTTAAAATTGGATAACAATTAAACTTATAAGTGGTTTTAAGGATATGTGATTTCACCTAGCACAAATTGATAAATATGATAATTAATGCTAGAAATTAACAGTAAAGTAAAACAAACCAATGTTAAATGCAAATTGGCCCTCGAGATAGATTGCCCTCGAACCGACAGAGAATATAATTAAGAAATATGAACAGAAGAACAAGAGAATAAGAGAGAAAAGAGTACTCTATTACTTTATTATGCGAGAGTTAGATGATTACAAATGATTAGAACCCTTCTTTATATAGTAGATCAATTTTACTTAGGGTACAATTCTAATTACAAAAGGAAATCTCGTGATTATCTAAATAACCGTTCTTGATTTGATCCGTTCCGAGATTTCCTTCATGATCCTCGACTGGTCACGGATATCTCGGCTTTCCGTTAGTATGCTATCTTCGGTCTTGCTCGATGTCTATCTTGTTCGGTCTCGATCATTACTGGTCTCGATCTTGATTGGTACTTTGAATCCCGAGCTCGGTACCTCACCTTCATGTCTCGGTCTGATATAACATGAGGCTGATCCTCGGCCCATCATCATGGCCTCGGTTAATCAATAAAATCGGGTGAGCGCGGTTTTAACCTTATACAGATAGTGCCCTCGTTTTTTGGAGTGTCATGACAAGAAACGAATTGATTCTTTGATCTTTACCCCGATTTATCATGACGTCATCACCGTGACGTAAGCGACAGAGGTGACCGAAATGTCCCGTCAGTACAATTTCTCATATTTTTAGTGTGTGTCAGTTAATAGTCGGCCACTAGGAGTTTTGAACCGTCACTGTAAAACCCATAAATAGGTCTCTTTTCCATTCTTTCAAACTTTACTTTCAATCTCTTTTGCTCGAATCTTCAAAGCTCTCTGCATCCTTCAAGTTTTTCATCTTCAAATCTTCAAGTTCCATTGTTGATCCCTTCTTAAAACGCCAAATATTATCATCCCCATTATTTTCCCTCAAAATCAAATGGCGAAAACTTCAAAGACTGTGCCACAAAAAGAAAGTGCCTCCTCATCTTGGTCGGCCGACGAGAAAACAACGACGGAGCCACGCCCCGAGGAGCTTGTTCCCGGGGGATGCGTCATTAGTTCCGACTTCAAGATCGAGAAAACCTCATCGGTCCCTGGTTGATGCGAACCGGTGTGGAGATACATATGCTCGATATTTGAGAACTTCCTCAAGCAAGTAAAGAAAGACTATAACTGGGAGGATAAAGAGGTCATGATACCGGCCCCCGAATAAGACATCACCACCCACGTGGAAGGGTTTTTAAGTGTTTACACTTACCCTTTCACGTTGGGTCCCCTCGATCCAGTCATTGTGGACTTCTACTGAACATACCAAGTAACCCTCGGACAAATGCACCCCTCTTTTTGGAGGATCGTAATATTGCTCCGATTTTTCTTGAGCAAAATTGACGGGCTCCCTTTCACCCTTAACCACCTTATAAGGTTATATAGCCCCTAACTCTACCGAGGTGGGTTGATAAAACTCGAACGTCGGGACACCAAGACTTTCATCTCAAGTATAGACGAGGACAGAGGGCAGGGTTAGATGGGCCGATTTTTCCGAGTGAGGACCTCGGACCTGATTCTGGCTGAGAGCATGTTGTTCCTCGAAAGATGGAACATGAAACATAAGTATGATTCAATTATCAGTTTCTTCATGTTAATTTCACTTCTTCATCTTCTCTTATTAATGTTCTTTTTCGGTGTAGCTGCTACCTGGACGTCGGTACGGGTGCGGTTCCGCATCTCGAGAACTGGGTTAGGAGCTTGGTCTCGACCTCAACTTATGCCGAGCACGCATGGGGCGATTTATCGAAGGGCCGATGGGAAGACAAGAACCATGGTAAGCCTTTTTCTAGTATATAATGATTTGATTAAAACATCCCTCCAAACTTACTCAATTTCTTCTTCTGCAGGTCTCGAAAATGATGCAGTCATGAGGCCCCCGTCCGGTGATGAAGAAACTTCACTTCCTGTCCCGAAGCCGGCAAAGGAGAACAAGAGGAAAAGGGCCTCCATTTATGAGCAGCTAGAGCCTAAGAAGAGAGTGGCTCGTAAGTCGAAAAAGAACATCATTCCTTTGTCTGTGGAGTCAGTACAACTCTTAAGGGAGGAAGAAGAAGAAGAAGAAGAAGAAGAAGAGAAGGAGGACGATTCCGTTCTGGTGGCTCGAACACGAGAAAATACCGAGGGTCATAAGGCTACCAGATCGGTTGAAGTTGGAAGTATTCTGCCTCGATTCGACGGGGTTCAAGAGGGGAATTCAGTCGGAATCCCTGAGCTAACTAGAGCCGAAGGTGCCTTACCTCGGGGTGAGAAGGCTACTGAAATGGTTGTAGAGGCCGGTCTCGAGGCTCTTCGAGATGGAGAGAACGCCCCAAGATACCCATTTGGGGCAATAGAAATCGGAGACTCCCTATCACTTCCTTCATTCTCTGAGGAAATGTTTCGGGAGGCTCGGGCCATGAAGATTCCTTATGCAGAAGGATCCCACGGAGGGGAGGACCCTTTCTGTGGTTATTTCACTGGGGTCGATGACACTGCTGGCCTGAGTGACTTAGAGATACTGAAGAAAATCTTGGGCGAAACCTCCTCGAGTTACAGATTAACCATCCAGTTTTGGCCCCTAGTGCCAATCCCGGGTGCAAATGAATAATCATAATCTCGATCCCGGAGGACGCATGAGTTTTGCCGCCCCCTAGGGGTGGCTAGTTACCTTCAGAGTCTGGTCACGGAGGAGGACCAAGATTTGATGGATGAGGTGGGAGAATTGTGTCTCTTTAACGAGGCTCAGCAAGCCTTGAATATGTTAATCCCTAACTCCCTTTGCCGATACCAGTTTCCTCACTTGTGTTTTTTCTCTTCTTGCCTAATTCTTTTTCTTGTATTTGTGTAGGCCTCGGTGCTTCATCACAAAGCTTTCTCTAGGTCTCAAGGAGAACTGAGCCGATATGAGTCCTAGATTCAAGGACTCACTGAGGAGAAAAATGCCCTCAAGCTCCTCAGTGAGCAAAAAGAAGAAGAAACCAAGGGCCTTCGAGCTAAGATAGTTGCGGCTCATAAAGAACAAAGCAACCTGGCCGAGCAGGTAATAAGAATATTAGAATTTTATGACAAAGTTTCAAGCGTGTCGGCTAACAGTTCGATCCCACAGGTCCAATAGAAGCTCGAGATAATCGGGCAACTCCGTGAAGAGGTAGATGCGGTGAAGGCAGAAACCATAACATGGCAGCAAAACATCGACCGCATTGCCTCCGAGAAGGAGGCTGCTCGATCTCAACTTACTTCGGCTAAGATTCAACTCCAAAGTTTGAAAGAGAAAAACTTGGTGCAAGCCAACAAAATCGAGGAGTTCCAGACTCGATTGGGTTTAGTAACCTCAGACCGAGAGAAGCTGATCAAGGAACTTGCGGCGGTCAAATCTGAGGCCGAGTCAGCCAAGGCCGATGCTGAAGCAATTGTGGCTGTTTATCGGTCCGACGCCGGAGCCGCTCAAGATCGAGAAAAAGAAGTTGACGAGGTCTTTAAAGTTCAATAATATTGGGTTGCCGAACATGCCAAGTGCCAGTCTCGGAGGGAGACTCTCGAGGAGATCCATGCTCGTGGTTTCGATCTCACTGTCGGGATTGAAAATGCCAAAGAGCTTGAAGCCGAAGCCAAAGCATTAGCCTCTCCCGATGACGACGACTCTGGTAGAACGAGCAGGTCCGAGAGTGGAGGGGACCCCGATGGTGAAGATGTTGCTCCTAGAGAATATTAGGCAATTAGGATCTTTCTTTTTGAATTTTTGTATAGGCTCCCGACCGGGCCATGTTGCCCTTGTAAATAATTTTTGATATATTTATAAAGATCTTTTTCCCTTTCTGTCTTGTATTTACTTCATTTCTGTCTTATGCATTTTTTTTTCATTTATGCCTTTTGAAATTGTATTTATAGGTTCAAGTCTCAGGCAATTTGATCGAAACCGAACTAGTATAATATTTACGATCGAGTGAGTGCTTGCTCGAACTCGAAGTAGGGTAACCCTTAGGTTTTATTTGAGTGAGGATGATATCTCGAACTCAAAACAAAAAATGGCCCTTAGGCTTTTGTATTAGGCCGATATGGCCTTGTTAAAAATAATGTTTATGGCTTTCTCCCCTTTTCGGCTAGAAATTTTTTATTATTTTATAAAATTTGTAATTCCTTAGCATGAAATAAGGAATTGTTCTAGAGTTCGAACAATTTTGTACTCATTAGAGTTTTCGAGGCTTGATATTGTCGGTTCTCTTTGTAATTTTGCCGAGTGTAGCCTTTTTAAACCAGTTTATGAAAATATTTGCAGGCCTGTTTTATTACGAAATTCAGACATCTCCGAATTGTGTTAATTTGGTCGTAGCCTTTTTAATTTGGGACTTGACTCTTGGGCTTATTTTTCCGTTTCACTTCTAGCTTGCCCGAAGTGTCAGTCCTCGAGTAGGGTAGCCGTGGCCTATAAAAATTGAGGGTTGCCTTTAAGGTCTTATAATCTCGAAGTTATGATAATTCGATCTCGTCTATTTTTCGGACGGTAGTTGATGTGTGGATAGAATTCATGGTTTAACACGTTATATGCCTTACATTTTATGTGCGTTAATGATAAAAATACACTTTTTATGTGCATAATGGAGTCTATTTCATGTGTAGGTTCATTGGAGATGGAAACCAAGCTAAATGGATGCATGAACGTTGAAAATACGATCGAGAGTCAAAAAGGAGTGACCGGGCTATAACCGGGCGTTTTGGCCTTAAAGCCAGACCAACCCGGGCGTTAGTGGGGCGTTTGGACCCTAAAGCCAGGGTCAGCCTGGCGTTAGAGCCCTAAAGCCAGGTCTACCCTGGCTTTAAGGGGGTGTTTGAGCCCAAACGCCTGGGTCCCGAGGTCCGGGCAATTCCGAGTTTTAAAGAGTTTTAAGTGTTTCCCGGTTGGAATAGAAGTCTCCTACATGTTTAGGGTTTATCCCAAACATATAAATAGACCCCCAAACACAACTTGAGAGGGGGGAAGCCATTGAAGTGAAAAAAAACCTGTGGATTACTACTCAGTGAAGCAAACATTGATTTTTATAGCTTTTATTTATTGTTTTGTAGTTCAATTATGCAAGTTATTTTAGAATTGATTCTTATGAATATGAGTATCTAATTTTCTTAATCTAGGCTTTTGGTGGAATCCATTAGGGGATAAACTTATTGTGATATTAATATAGTTTTGATTGGTTGATTAATCTCTATTTGTTCAACTACGTTCTTGTTGTAGTTGATTGAAGGGCCCTCAATTAGCTGTTCCTATTTATTATGTATCTACTTGAGAGAGAGTGCATATTTAGGTAGTTGTTTGAACAACATCACTCCCGGAGTATAGACGAAAGTCATAACCGAGGGTTTAGAGGTTGGATTAGAGATAACGATACCTCGGGTGCAATCTAAAGTGAACTGTAATGCAATCTAGCTAGCGTAACTTGAGAGAGTGCGTCTAGTAAATTATCATAATTACTTGAGAGAGATTTATGGTAGATAGAGTGTTCATGATTGATAGAGACAACTAATCAAACTATAAGAAGTATTCGAGAAGGAATTCACCAACGAGGGAAACCATAACCTTAGACCTTTATCATAATTTTTTACAACACATTGGTAGTAATTGTTTGATATTATTATTGTCAGTAGAATTAGTAAAACATCACCAATTTATGTTCAAAAAGTCTTGAGAGAATTGATTGAGTAAAAGTTGCATATTCTAAAGACTTGATTGATACGTAAATTCCCTGTGGAATCGACTCTAGGCATAATACCCCTGATTATATTTGCAACGCCCGCTTTGTCTTTTATAAGACATAGTTGAGCGTGATCAAATTTTGGTGCCGTTGCCGGGGAATTAACGGTGCATGCCTAGAAACTCATTGAGGACTGGTGAAGTAGTTGAAGCCTTATCAGNTGAATAAATTCCTACTTGATCCTAGATTGAATGAGCTCGATTAGTAGAGTAGTACACTACGGGCAATCCTATGGTGCATCTTTTGTGGAATATGAATATTATTTCTAAGAGCGAGTGAATTCTTTCTATCTTGAGTTCCTAAGTGTTCTTAAATTTTATTGTGTGAGGAACTAGCTCTTTGATTTGGTGAGGGCACATGATTCATGAAGGAAAGGTAATGTTGTTGACCTCTATGTTAGAGTAGTGAGTGGATTGTGAATAAAGCTTGGTATATGAGAGTCGACTATTGAGGCGAGGATGTCACACCTTTGTGGTTAAACTATTTTAAAAATTCTTGGTATAACACGTTAAGGGATTTGCTTAATAAGTTGTGTTCATGAGTGTAGTTGATTGCTCGAGGACGAGCAAATGTTTAAGTGTGGGGTATTGATGCGTGTCTAGACTTCATGGTTTAACACGTTATATGCCTTACATTTTATGTGCATTAATTATAAAAATACACTTTTTATGTGCATAATGGAGTCTATTTCATGTGTAGGTGCATTGGAGATGGAAACCGAGCTAAATGGATGCATGAACGTCGAAAATACGATCGAGAGTCGAGAAGGAGTGACCCGGGCTATAGCCGTGCGTTTTGGCCTTAAAGCCAGACCAACCCGGGAGTTAGTGGGGCGTTTGGCCCCTAAAGCCAGGGTCAGCCTGGCGTTAGTGGGGCGTTAGAGTCCTAAAGCCAGGTCTGCCCTGGCTTTAAGGAGGCGTTTGAGCCCAAACGCCTGGGTCCCGAGGTCCGGGCAATTCCGAGTTTTAAAGAGTTTTAAGTGTTTCCCGGTTGGAATAAAAGTCTCCTACACGTTTAGGGTTTATCCCAAACATATAAATAGACCCCAAAACACAACTTGTGAAGGGGGGAATCGATTGAAGTGAAGAAAAACCTGTGGATTACTACTCAGTGAAGCAAACATTGATTTTTATAGCTTTTATTTATTATTTTGTAGTTCAATTATGCAAGTTATTTTTGAATTGATTCTTATGAATATGAGTAGCTAATTTTCTTAATCTAGGCTTTTGGTGGGACCCGTTAGGGGATAAACTTATTGTGATATTAATATAGTTTTGATTGGTTGATTAATCTCTATTTGTTCAATTACGTTCTTGTTGTAGTTGATTGAAAGGGCCCTCAATTAGCTGTTCTTATTTATTATGTATCTACTTGGGAGAGAGTGCATATTTAGGTAGTTGTTTGAACAAAATCACTCCCGGAGTATAGACAAAAGTCATAACCGAGGGTTTAGAAGTTGGATTAGAAATAACGATACTTCGGGTGCAATCTAAAGTGAATGTAATGCAATCTAGATAGCGTAACTTGAGAAAGTGAGTCTAGTAAATTATCATAATTACTTGAGAGAGATTTATGGTAGATAGAGTGTTCATGATTGATAGANAATTGATACGTAAATTCCTTGTGGGATCGACTCTAGGCATAATACGCCGGATTATATTTGCATCGCCCGTTTAGTCTTTTATAAGACATAGTTGAGCGTGATCAGTAGTCCCCGAGTGTGGGGTTAGTTGTTCGAACTACCGTTATCGTCGGCCCTTAAGCCTGTTTTTCACAATAGATCGAGAGAACGAAATTGTAAAGTAAAATTTTTCTAAGGCATGGGATATCGGCAAGGAAAAATACTTATCTTAATAGATGATTATACATGCGTACATGTTTGATGTTAGGGCTCGAGCAACCTATATGGGCACAGTTCATTCGACCGTTTGCCTCATAAAAAAATTTACCTATCGAGACCCCGTTGTAACGAAGTAATTTCCTTGCAACAAAGTTGACATTCGAGGGTGATGCCCCCCAGTATTCGAGGTTGATTGTAAAAAGCCTCGGATATTGTTGAATTGCTCTAAGTTATCACGATCAATGGCTGCGTCGTTAAAAAAACCTCGCTGGAAAAACCCGTTTGGGACAAAAACTGGTCTAAGGGAAAAAGTGTGCAACGCGTGCTTTCATACCTAAAGACTTTGTGTTGAAGAATCCATCGTCGTCCATGATCGAACACCTGCAATTGGTTAGTTTAAAATATAAATGAAAATGGAAAGGTCGTACCTTAGCAGTAGTATCATTTTAGGAGCGACACATTCCAATTGTTCGGTAATTGCTCGTCGTTCATCGGCCGAGCTTGTAGGATCCCTTTCCGATGATGTCGAGGACCCTTATGGTCCCTCCCAATTTGGACCTAGTTTTCCTTCATTCGGATTTCGAATGTTGAGGGTGACTTTTTTAGTACCAACTCCCCGATTTTTAAATGTCGAAGATTGGCTCTTCGATTTGTAGTACCTTTCGATCCGCTGTTTTTGTGAGGCCAAATGAATGAGGGCGGTCTCGCGTCTTTCGTCCAACAATTGTAGGCTTGTATTCATGACCTTGTGATTCGATTTTTCTTTTGCATATCAAAACCCGAGGCTAGGTACCCCGACCTCGACTGGGATAAGAGCTTCAGCACCATAGACCAAAGAGAACAGTGTTGCCCCCGTACTAGATTTCGACGTCGTGCGATATGACCAAAGAACCTCGGACAATATCTCTCTCCATTTTTCCTTAGCGCCGGTCAATCTCTTCTTAAGATTTTGAATAATGGTTTTGTTGGTCGATTTGGCTTGTCCTCTCTCGCTGGGATAATATGGTGTTGATAAAATCCTTTTAATTTTATGATCCTTGAGAAATTTAGTCATTTTGCTGCTAATGAATTGCTTCCCATTATCGCACACAATCTCGGCAGGCATCCCGAATCGACATATAATGTGGTCCCAAATGAAGTCTATGACTTCTTTTTCTATGACTATCTCAAAAGCATGTGCTTCAAGACACTTAGGAAAATAATCATTCATAAATAAAATAAACTGAGCTTTACCTAGGGCCGATGGGAGGGTGCCGACGATGTTCATTGCCCATTTCATGAACAACCATGGGGATAGGATCAAGTGGATCTGCTCTCCTGGGTGATGAATCATCGGCGCATACCTTTGACATTTGTCGCACTTTTGAATGAACTTTTTTATATCCTTTTCCATATCGACCCAGTATTACCCCGCTCTGATAACTTTCTGAACTAATGACTTGGTAACGGAATGATTTCCACAAGTGCTTTTGTGAATCCCCCGTAGGATGTAGTCAGTATCTTCGGGTCCCAAAGATATAGCCAATGGTCCATCGAACATCCTCCTAAAAAAGTTCCATCCTAGGACAAAGTGAATCGTGCTGCCTTTGTGCGTAGAGTTCTCGACTCCTTTGGATCTGAAGGGAGATTCCCACTCTTTAGGTATTCTATGTACTTGTTTCTCCAATCCAAGGTCGGCGCTCTCGTCAACGAAGGGATCAGAGTCAAAGGGAAAGCAGGAGGCCAAATAGCAACCACAGACACCGGCCTCGACCCAATTACAGGAGCAAGGGATCAACGAGGATGACGACTACTGGATCCCATGATCCTTCATAATTCTCGATGACTCCGATGCCACCAAGTCAATGGTCGAGGAGCTGTAACAAGTCACACTGATCAACCATCAGCCGTGAATGAAAGGTATACCTTGGCAGAGGAATAACCCGCGAGCTCAGCAACAGACTTATTAATTTCCTTAAAGCTAACATGGATTGCTTTACCTGGTCCCATCTCAATATGATAGGGATCCCACCAGAAATCACTACCCATCGACTAATCCTGAACCCGAAGTTCCATCCAGTAAAGAAAAAGAGAAGGCCCCATTCCGAGATTAAGCATGCATTCATCAAGGACGAGGTAGCTAAACTTCTCAAAATAGGGTCCATTCTGGAAGTGAAATATCCCGAATGGTTAGCAAACGTAGTGGTAGTCCCTAAGAAGGGAAATAAAATTAGAATGTGTGTAGACTGTAAGGACTTAAACAAGGCATGCCCTAAGGATTCTTTTCCTTTGCCGAATATCGATCGCATGATCGATGCCACAGCCGGCTACGATATTCTCAGTTTTCTCGATGCCTACTCCAGGTATGACCAAATACAGATGAACCCGGAGGATCAGAAAAAGATTCTGTTTATCACTAAATACGACACCTATTGTTATAACTTAGTGTTGTTCGGACTAAAAAATGTTAGTGCAACTTATCAATGCCTAGTAAATCGAATGTTCGAAAGAAAAAATAGTAAAATCAATGGAAGTTTCTATTGATGGCATGTTAGTTAAGTCCCTGCGAGCATAGGACCATTTGAAACATTTGCAGGAGACCTTCGACATACTAAGAAAGTACACTTGAAGCTCAACCTGGAGAAGTGTGCATTCGGGATCGGCTCTAAAAAGTTCCTCGGCTTCATGGTATCAAATCGGCAATCGAGATCAACCCCGAGAAAACCAAAGACATCGAGGATATCACAATTGTGGATAATGTCAAGGTCGTACAAAGGTTAACGGGGCGCATAATCTCCCTAGGACGATTCATTTTGAGGTCCTCAGATAGAAGTCACCGATTCTTCTCACTTATTAAGAAGAAGAGTAACGTTTCATGGACTCCAAAATTCCAACAAGCCTTAGAGGAACTAAAATGGTACTTATCGAGCCCGCCACTGCTTCACTGCTCGAAAGTGTACGAGCAACTCTACTTATACTTGGCAGTCTCGGAAATAACGGTATGTGGGGTCCTAGTTTGAGAAGAACAAGATATGAAATTCCGTGTTTACTATGTTAGTCGGACCTTAGGTGAGGCGGAGACTAGATACCCACACTTAGAAAAATTACTGGTTGCCTTAATAAGCGCCTCTAGGAAATTGAAACCGTATTTCCAATGTCATCCAATTTGTGTCTAACTACCTATCCCCTTTGCAATATTTTGCACAAACCCGAACTCTCGGGTCGATTGGCCAAATCGTACGTCGAGATTAGTGTGTAAGATATCGAGTATTAACCTCGAAGGGCCATCAAGTCTCAAATCTTGGCAGACTTCGTGGCCGACTTTATGCCAGCCCTCGTACATGAGGTCGAAAAAGAACAGTTGTTAAAGTCGGGTACATCATCAGGGGTGTGGACCCTTTTCATGGATGGTGATTTGAATGCGAAGGGGTACGGGCTGGGCATCATTTTAAAGCCACCCAGAGGTAATATAATTAGACAATCTATCAGAACTTCGAAATTAACTAATAATGAGGCCGAATATGAGGCCATGATTGCAGGTCTCGAGTTGGCTAAAAGCTTAGGAGCAGAAGTCATTGAAGCCAAATGTGATTCCCTACTCGTGGTAAATCAAGTCAACAGAACTTTCAATGTCCGAGAAGACCGAATACAGAGGTACTTGGACAAGCTACTGGTAACTTTACATCGGTTTAAAGAGTGGACCGTACAACATATACCTCAAGAACAGAACCGCAAGGCCGATGCCCTTGAAAACTTGGGGTCATCGGTCAAAGATGACGAACTTAACTCAGGGAATGTCGTAGAACCCTCGAGATCAGTGATCGAAGACGGACACACCAAAATAAACTCTACCAGTCTGACTGGTATTGCTTCGTCGACTACAAACATCTCTTTGGCGGCAGGTTGTTCCCCGTACACTGTTTTTACTCCCTCCTTTGTCGGTAACTTCAGAACTTGGTGAAGGATCAAGGGTAATGCCCTCATGTTATGGATCCAAGGCCTTCCGAGCAGGGTGTTGCATCTCATGTCGCCCTCGATCACATGGAACTTTGTTTCTTGAACGGTCCCGACTATGTTTACTGGAAAGATAATTTCACCTTTGGTAGTTTCACTCGCCATATTGAAGCCGTTAAGAACCGGAGATGCAGACACAATTTGATCCTGCAGACTGAGGTGCTCCACGACCCTCGATCGAATAATGTTGTCCGAACTTCCTGGATCAATCAAAACACGTTTCACTTGAATTTTATTCATAAGAACAGATATTACCAGTGCGTCTTTGTGGGATTTTGAGATCCCCTCTACATCATCGTCATTGAAAGATAAGGTCCCCTCCCGCACATAGTACCGAGTTTGTTTTTACCTCGTGATCGACACCTTGGTGCACTTGAATACGGGTCCCTGTGGAATATCGACCCCACTAACAATCATCTGAATCACATGTTGTGGTTCTTCCTGTTCACTCTTCCTGTTGCATCCCTGTCTCTGAAATGGTTCTTAGCTCAATCACTCAAGAATTCTCGAAGGTGACCCTCGATGAATAAGCGGGCTACCTCCTCCCTTAGCTGTCTACAGTCCTCCGCTCTATGACCATGAGAACCATGGTATTTGCACATTTGATTAGGATTCCTCCAGGCCAGATCTGTCTGTAGGGGTTGAGGCCATCTGGAATCTTTGATCTGCCCAATGGCCGATACAATAGATGATGCATTAATACTGAATTTGTATCCTGATAGTTGTGATTCTTGATAAGTAGGGATTTTGACCACTTATTGGCACTCTTTTACTTTCGTTTTAGCTCAAATGCTTAAAGGTACTCGCGAAAACTAATGAAATGTGCTTTCTTGCAGGAATATTGGGAAATGAGCCAAAGAGATGAAAATCAACTCAAGAAGGAGTAAAATTGGACAAGGACCAAAACAAAGAAAATAAGAGCAAAATCGGACCACACAATACTGTGTGCGGCCGCAGACAATGAACAACCACTGTCGAAATTCCTTCACAAAGTGCGGACCGCGCAATATTGTGTGGCCGCAGAAGACAAGGTTCAGAGATATGGTGTTTTGGGTCCCTGAAGAAGTGCGGACCGCACTATTATTGTACGGCCACAGAATTAAAAAGTGCGGCCGCACTCAAAAAAGTGCGGTCCGCAGAAATCTCTCCTTTCCAGCTCAAGATCAAGAGTGCGGCCGCACTCAGAAATGTGTGGTCCGCAGAATCTGAAGAAGTGCGGCCGCAACCCAGAATTTTGCGGCCGCAGAAGTCCATCCTGCCAAGTCAGCTTCAAAGTGCGGATTGCACACAGAATTGTGCGGCCGTAGAACCTCCGCAGGGGCAATTTGTCTGATAATTTTAGTTGGGTATAAATAGATATTTTTGTCAAATTTAGGTTAAGTTTGAACACCTGAGAATAGATAATCATTTTTTTTGGGTAACTTTGTAATAGTTTATCATTTTAACATTAGATTTTCTTCCCTTAATCATCTATTATGAGTTTAATCTTAGTTTCTTCTTTAATTTCTTTATTTTTTCCTATAAGCAGCTAAACTCTTAGCTAGGGTTGTGACCCAACCCTAGTATGGGTGCCTAATGGGTGATTGATTTAGGGCTTGTTTATGATTGGGTATATGATATTTAGCCTAGTTCTTGCTTGAATTTAAGAATTGATGGTTGCGAACACTAGTTCATGCCTAATTGACTTAGTTTCTACTTGAGAAAGAGAGACTAAGTCTAGGACAACTTAGCTAACAAAAAATAGGGGTGAACTCAAGAAATTGATAGCCCTAATTAAAGGGTTGAATCTAGAGATAGTAAGACCCGACTTGAGCATCTATTACTTGTTTCATGAAATATCCATTTGGACTTGAGAAATCCAAATTGGGCAAAATCACTCAAACTACGAGAGGTATAGAGTGGGTAATCGCGTGTGATTTCAATATTATATCCCGACCAACCAAACAGACCTAAAGCTCTCAATCCATTAGGTAACAACTAGGTGGAAGTCACAACCCTAGATCCTTTACAAACTTGAAAAACAACAACACCAAAAATATTGTTCCTTACCTTTACAATTACAAGCATAAGCATAAAAATTAGAAGTAGATCAAAACAACTGAATATGTGAAAGTGCATCTTGGGCACTTAGTCTAGGTATATACCTAATCCAATATAAGCTCTCAGTGGAATCGACCCACACTCACATTGGGTAATTATAATTGCATCGATTGCTTCACAATCCCAATTAGTGGTGTGAATTTGGGCGACATCAATTTTTTGGCACCGTTGTCGGGGAGCTAAAAATGGATTTAGCTATATATTTGGTTTTGTGTGTGACTTGTCTTCTTTTCCTTCCGGGTTACTAAACTTTTTGTGAATCGATTGTAGGTATAAAAATGTCTCTCAACAATGATCCTCTCGTAAATATGTCTTTGGGGGAGGAAGTGGATGATGACCAAGGCGATGAGGTTCCTCTTGAACCTCAAGAAAATAGGCGAGGCCGACCGCCTCATGATAATATTTTCGTCCTTCCCCCACCTTCACCAAGAGCGGCTCCACACTGGGTGTTGTTGAACAAAGGATATGAAAGTGTAATAGTACTACCCCGCATTAGGGCTGGAAACTTACAAATCACCAATGTGAATCTTACACTGCTAGAGCAAGGAGGATTCTTCACCGGGGCTATGAGTCAAAATGCATACAAGCATTTTAAAGGGTTTGTGGATACTTGTTGGCGAGTAAACAGACCAACATCTCTGAGGATGCTCTAAGGTTGAGGCCATTTCCCTTCTCTCTGCGGGGAAATACTTGGATTGGTTAGAGAGATTGCCAAACCATTCCATCCGTACATGGGATGAATTGGCGGAAAAATTCATTGCCAATTTCTTTTCGTCCGGGCATATGGCTACACTTTTGCCAAACAAAAACCCAATGATCCTTTGCACGATATTTGCAAATGTGTCGTACCATGGTTAAAGAGTGCCCAAATAATGATATGAGTGAGGTTGTGATTCAACAAACCTTCTACAGGGGGATCAACACTACCAATCAATACGTGGTCAACGACCTTGCCGATGGGAATTTCATAACAACGCCATATGCCGAAGCTTATGAAATTTTAGATGGGATGGTGGATGCCTCATCGGCATGGCAAAGTAGATCTTATATTCCTCAAGGTGATCCGAATGTCATTCACGTACACAAATAACTACATGATCATGGGCAAGAAATTGCGAGTTGACTACAACAATGAATCAATCAGCCAAAGCTTAACTCCAACAAGTTCTAGGTCCTAAGCAAGTGAAGGTGATGGAAGGTTTCAATATGATGATGAACAAAAGAAGGAAAAAAGGTCAACAAGTGCAAAATCATGCAGAGCAATTTGTGCAAGATGATAGTGGGTTTGACCAAGGTGATTTGTACCATAAGCAAGAATAAGAAGTGAAATATGTCAACAGCTACCAAGGGCAAAGAAATAATTCTCAAGGACCGAATCAACAACAATGGGGATCTCAAGGAAATCAAGGCAATTGGAACAATCCCGCCAAGGCAATTTGAGTGGTGGTAACAACAATCAAAGTAATTGGAACAATAACAATAATCAAGGAAATTGGAACAATCAAGGCAACCAAGGCAATTGGGGTGGCAACAATCAAGGATATTGGGGAGGCAACAACCAAGGCAATTGGGGTGGCAACAATCAAGGATATTGGGGAGGCAACAACCAAGGGGGTTGGAATAATAATCAATAGAATTGGGGTTCGAGCTTTCAAAGTCCCCCGATGTATAAACAACCAAGCAACCCGCCTCCTTATCCATCTCAAGGTGCTAGTTCTTCCAATAATGAGATGGGTTGGTTTGAAAATATGTTCAAACAAACGATGGAGAAAAATACCGACCCCGTTGCTCAATTAGCCTCTCACAACACTTCAATCCGTAATTTGGAAGTTTAATTGGGGAAAATCTCGCAAACTTTAAACACTCGTTCTAAGGGGGAATTACCTAGTGATACAGTGGTGAACCCGAAGGGTGATAAAAACACGGGACATGCCATGGTCGTACCCACAAGGAGTGGAAGAGGTGGGGATGTAACCACCTCAAATCAAAGAAGAATTGTGGATGATGATGTAGTGGTTCAAGAAGATGAGATTCCAAGCAATATGTTCAAGTTAATGAAGAAGTGAGAATTGATATTGATGAAAATGTGGATGACCATACCCTCAAAGTCTCTCCAAGCAAAATAGTGAGAACCAATTAAAGAAGTTTATTAACATGATGAAGAGATTATCCATTAATGTATCATTGGTTGAGGCGTTGAAACAAATGTCACGCTATACAAAGTCCATGAAGAATTTGGTAATAAAGAAAAGATAAATGAATTGTGAGACTATCAAGATGACACATTAAGTGAGTGCTATTGTGCACTCAATGGTTCCGAAATTGAAAGATACCGGAGCTTTTACAATCCCTTGCACTATTGGGAGTGTCAACTTTGCCAAAGCTCTATGTGATCTAGGGGCGAGTATCAACTTGATGTCCTACTCGGTGTTTAAAACTTTAGGAATTTTAAAACCAATACCCACATCTATGAGGCTACAAACGTTGGATCGTACTATGAAGAGATCATTGGGTATTATTGATGAAGTGTTGGCACGTGTTAATAAGTTCATACATCCGGCGGACTTTGTGATTCTTGATTGCGAGGTGGACTATGAGGTGTCTATTATCTTGTGTAGACCTTTCATTTCTACGGGGATGGCTCTTCTTAATGTGGAAGCCGGCGAGCTCACCTTCCAGGTGGGTGATGAAAAGGTGGTTTTCCATGTGTGCAAGTCTATGAGTCAACCGAATAGCAGTGAAGTTTGTTCGTTTGTGGACCTAGTGACCGAAGTGATTGTTGATGATGCTAGTGTCGTGATGAATTTTGATGATACGTTGGAAGCCGTATTGCTTAATCATGATGATGATGATGAGAAGGAAGGCTATGTGGAATGTGTAAATGCATTGAAAGGAATGGGGTCGTATATTTGTTTAACCAAAGAATTAAACCCTTTGACTAAAACTTATTTTTAAGATGAATACGGGTTACTGATAATCAAGATGATGGGAAAAATGAATAATAGACAATATTGCAGAAATAAAAGATTGACGTTGATCGTATTCGAGAATCAGATGCCTTTACAAGCTGTGTCCCCCTCCCTTATATAGGAGATTCTTAAAACGTAAGACTCTTGCTATGGTTACTCATTAATGACTAATTATGACATTAATGAGGCGTTACAAAGGATAACGGTAATTGGGGTTCCGTTACATAATGTTCTAGTAATCAATTGTGGGTCCCTGAATCTGCTCGTATCTTTGTCTAGATTCATTCTGACTGTGCCTTTCTCCCGTTTTGATCAAGTTGTGTTTCCCGTGGCTGATAAGTTTGCCGGTTTACTGAACCGTGCCTCTTTGTACCGTATCTCTTCAAGGAGTCACGTCCAGCTGTCGTGTTTTCCTGTGTCCACGTGACTAGCTGAGTTGTCAAAAGCTGGCTTACGTGTGAAACCTTTTTTTTACCAATACAGATAGTCCCCCCACTTACCATATATTTAGCGATTAATATTTGGTAAGTGGATATTCATTTATGGCGGGAATATTTTGCCGCCGCTTTTCCTTGAATCATTGTATCCTTCTCTGCACCATAGGCATCGTTTGTCACTTCTATTTAATGCTCATACCACATGTCCTTTTCGGATTGGTTCTGCATTTACTCAGCACCTTTTAGGGCTTTTTGCGGCTGTGCCAGTCCCAAAGTGACATCTTCAATTATGACTTTTCATCATTATTTTCCTGTTTTTTCATGTTTGACGGTTGTCTTCAAGTATAAATACATGTTTTCTTTTCTTTGCTTCCACGAAACACTTTTTTAACTTTGTCTTTTGTAAAGAGCTTTCTTCTTTGCCTTTGTAAACATGTCTTCTTCAAACCAACCTCAAAGAGTAATAGATATTGAAAGTTTAGCGCCTTCTTCTGCTTTGACTAGGAGTAAGAGGGGTGGTAGACTTAGAAGTCTAGGATCCACTCCTTCGAGGGGATCTTCTTCTTCTCACATAGTTCCTCCTCCTTCCACTAGATCTCCATTTTCTCTGAGATTTAGGGTTTCTCGGTCTTTGTCTAGAGGTAGAGGCGAACGCCTTCGTGAACCTGGAGTCGATGAAATTTTCCCTGCTGAGTTTGTTTTCGCTAGGGATAGTCAAGTTCTTGTAGATCAATATTCTTCTTTTGGTAGTGTAGAAAGATATACAACCCTTATAACTGAGGGTCATATTTCCCTTATTGGTAGGGAATGCTTTTGGAAATTTGACTTTCCTGTCTATATTCCGAATAATAAAAAAAAAAAATAACGTATTACAAGATGGGATATTTTTTTGTTTATACGTATCCTTTCACTTTAGGGTTTAGACCCCCCATTGACCCAGTTATAATTGAGTTTTGCCATTTTTTCAATATCTGCTTAGGACAAGTTGGCCCGATTGTGTGGCGAGTTTTCGCATGCCTTAGGAGTTTTGCTTCTTTAGCCTCGGTTCCTTTTACCTTCAACCATCTTATTAACCTCTACTCTCCTACCTTATTTTGTGAACGGATTTTTACTCTGACTGCTAGAAGCAAAAGAGTGATGGTAACCCCTGGAGACGATAAGGATAGGGGTTGGTACCTCCGGTATGTTGCTGTACCCACTGTGGTTTAGTGGGTGAAAAAAATCTTCCCTTCCCTGAGAAGTGGAATCGCGCACGTGAGTATGCTTTAGCTCACATTTACTTCTTCTTGTTTTGACTTGAGATGTTTTATTTAACACCGTTTCTATTTTTCTTCTATCAGGAATCATGAATACTGTTGAAAATATCTCCGGTATTCGTAATTGGGTAGAAAAATTATTATTTGTTACTCCTTCAGAAGAAAGATCTTGGAAATACCTCACTGGGAGGTATGGTTGGCAAGTAAAGACCCACGGTAAGTGAAGCTCTTGTTCTTGCTTCTTTCCTTACTCGAGTCTTTTTTTTTTTTTGTCATTTAATTTTTTTTTCCTTTTTAATAGGGTTCTCTGCTCGTGGGGTGTCTTCTTCCTCTATCCCGAAGATATCTTTGGCTCAAGACTAGGAAATTATTGTTAGTTTATCTTCCTCGAAGAGGAAGATTAGTGAGTCTCGTTCCATAGAAGAAGAGGAAGAGGGTGCTTTAGTGCACAGGCCACGGAGAAGGAGAATGGTTTTAGATGATGAGCCTACTGCTACAACCTTGCCTTCCGTGTCTGTGAATGAGCCCCCTGTCTTTAATGATGTTTCACATTCCCCTATTCATGATGGTATTGATCTTGCTCCTGACAACGTCCCTTTGGCTGCTGGCTTTCCTGCTTCTTTGAGAGAAGTTGTTTCGTCTATTCCTTTGGCTATCTCAACTTCTACTGCTGCTTTGCCTGTAACTTCTTCAACCCCTCAACTTTTCGTGCCTGCTTCTTTGCCCTTGGCTTCTCCAGCTCCTCAACCTTCCGTGCCTATTGATGTTCCATCTCTGCCTGCTTCCATGCCTTCCGTTAGAGAAGTAGGGTCTTCCAGCAGAGAGACGGGACATGTGGTAATAGAGGTTCCAGCTGAGGAAAACCTTTTCAAGAAGACGGGCGAGCCTTAAGTGTGGCTCAAGCCTTTGATAGGTCCCACTGAGAAAGCAAAGCTAGCTAGCCACAGTGCTCTTACATGGGCCAATGAGGTCGTGCATACCTCTTTGAAGGTATGGTGTAAGTTACGCTCTTTCACTCTCGTATATGAAATTTACCATATCTGACTGGTTTATTTCTTGTAGATTAACCTTATAGGCATGGAGCTTATGAAGAGGATTTCAAACACNTTATGGCAGCAGAACTAGCAGTGGAGCGGGCTACTTGCAGTCAAGCTGATAAAGATAATAGTGTTCTGGAGTCTTCATTCGCGGAGCAGCTGTCCCGTGCCTCAGAGGAGATTAGAGACTTGAAGAACTTGCTGGGGCAGAAGGAAGAATACTCAGGCGAGCTCGTGCAATCACTCACTCGTACTCAAGAAGATCTTCGAAGGGCTTTAGACAAAGCTCAAACTTTAGAGGAGTCGATTGTTCCATTAAGGGCCGCCCATGAAGCTGCGGAGGCGGAGAAGGACGGGTTGAGAGCTGAGCTTCAAGTGGGGGCAAAAGATTATGAAGATTTGGAAGAGGTGGTTGCTGTCGATGTGAGCTGGGCGTATATGAATTCTTGCCTTGACACATTGGTGGAGATGAGTCAAGAGGGTTTTGACCTTAGTGCTGAAATAGCCAAAACTAAGGAAGCCATGGAGAAGGCTCAACAGGGTCATAACCTCTCTTCACCTGATGGTGAGATTCCAGCCGCTCATGCCTCTTCATCCCCAGTTGCTCCCGCTCCTTCTGCCACTGAAGTCAACCCCTCTCTTGAAAAGATCTAGTTGGTTTATCCTTTTTTTCTTTTTCTTTGTATCAATTGGTGATTACCCCTAGTGCCATCAGGGGTAAATTTGGATTTCCTTTAAGTCCCCAAATGACAACTTAGGGGCACCACAATGTAAATATAAAAATCTTATATGGCTAAGTATAAGTTAATACTTAGTTTTAGCCGTTTTAATATATAAATGTTAGTTCGACTTTTGTTGAGTTTCTGTTTCACTCTTTAAGTCTTTTGCATGCTTTATTTATTGAGGTTTTAGTTTTACCTTCGAGTTTTGCATGTAGAATGCTTTGCTTTAGACTAATCGTACCTTTTTCATAATAGACACGATGTTATATTAAATATGTGCCTTTTTGTAATAGGCATAGTTTATGGAAGAGGGCCCTTTATAATTGACATGAAGAAGACGTCTCAACTTCATGATAATGCAATAGAGTGATAGGAATTTTACACATGTTTAAGAATGTTTCCAAGGAAAGTTTTTTGTTTGAACTTCCATGACATTTTACATGTGTTTGGTTATCGTCTAAAACTCATGTTTGCAACTGTTTTTGTTTAACAGATTTGATATACTCTTGTATTTCGTAACTGTTTTTCATAGGTAACAGTTTTTCGATATTAATACAAGGAAATAACTGTTTTTTACTATTAAAGGTTTTTATAAAGATTGGGATTTTTACCCGCAACTGTTTTGGAAACAATTTTCTAATAAGTACGAGGGAAATGTTTTCTTATTCGTAACTGTTTTTATTTGATAACAGTTTTTTGAACAAATACAAGGATTTAGATCTTTCATCCATAACTGTTTTACTCGAGAATAGTTTTTTGAATGAGTATATTGATGATGATCTTTTACCCCTAATTTTTTTTGTTACAACAGTTTTGAAAAGATGTACATTTCTTTCCCGTGACTAACATTTTGCCTTTCAACCTGAATATGTTCGAAGGTTTTTTCTTTTTGTATTAGGATTTGTATTTGGGTGGATCTTTTGATTTTTTTCGATTCTGCTTGTGTCACTTGTCTCATTGGGTAGATGTGTCTTTAGGCTCGAGCTTTTGACTTTCTGATAGTCTTCTTTGCTTCGTCTTAGCCTTCCATACTGTATAGTCCCCCAAGTGTTTGAGCTTTGAAGAATGA
>ML370846.1:90124-104368 GCA_005239525.1 Nicotiana knightiana
GAGCACTTGATTATTCCTTCCTTGTGGTCCTTTTCCTGAAAAGGAAAAATATTCCGGACTCGAAGGTATATAGTTTTTTAGATGATGACTGCTTAACCCTTTTTAAACATCCATCAGAAAGTGTAACCCTAGATCGGGAATTGTGTTATTTCCTCGTGTCTTTGCAGGTCTAATATCATCATCTGGTGATGGGTTAGCTTTATGCCTATCATCNATGTTTGTAGAACTCTGCCGTTCATATCTTCCAACTCATAGGCGCCTTTCGCAGCTATGCCTCGGATTTTGTAAGGTCCTTACCAGTTTGGATTTAGCTTTCCTGCACCTGCCTCTTTTGTTGATTGAAAGACTTTTTTGAGGATGAAGTCCCCAATTTTAAAGTACCTGAGATGAGCTTTACGATTGTAATAACGCTCTACGATTCATTTTTGAGCTTCCATCTGTATCAATGTTGCTTCTCTCCGTGGTTCGAGCAGGTCCAGGTTGGTCCTTAATTCATCCTCGTTTTTACCTTCCGTGGCGGTCGAGAACCTTATACTTGGTTCGCCAATCTCCACAGGTATTAAGGCTTCTGAGCCATAAACAAGTGCGAACGGAGTTTCTCCCGTGGCTCTTTTTGAAGTTGTTTTGTACGCCCATAGCACCGCTGGTAACTCATCAGGCCAGTTTCCTTTGGCTTTATCCAGCCGCTTCTTTAGATTGTTGATGATGACCTTATTCATTGACTCAGCTTGACCATTATCCACGGTGTGGTACCGCGTTGAAGTGATCTGCTTGATTTTCCAACTTTTGAAGAATTCTGTGATTTGTGAGCCTATGAATTGTGGGCCATTATAACACGATTTCCTTTGGTATTCCAAAGCGGAATATTATGTTTCTCCATATGAAGCTTTTAACTTCCTTTCTCGCACTTGTTTGAACGCTTCTGCCTCTACCCATTTTGTAAAATAGTCGATTAGTACGAGTAAAAACCGTACCTGTCCTTTAGCTGTGGGAAGAGATCCTACTATGTCCATACCCCATTTCATGAAAGGCCATGGGGATATTATTGGATGTAATAATTCCGATGGTCGATGCATGTTATTGGAAAACCTTTGGCATATGTCACATTTGGATACGAAATTCTCAACTTCTTCTTCCATCTTAGGCCAATAGTATCCGGCATTGATTAGTGTTTTCACTAAGGATCTCGCCCCTGAGTGATTTCCACAGTGTTCTTCGCGGACTTCTTTCATCACAAATTCCGTTTGGTTAGGTCCAAGGCATTTAGATAGGGGTCCTCCAAACATCTTGCGATAAAGTAAGTTGCGAATAAGGCAGTACTGTGCAGCTTTGCGACATAGTGCTTGAGCCGCTTTCCTGTCTTCAGGTACGGTGCCATTCTGCACAAAATTAAGAATTTCGTTTCTCCAGTCCCGGGTTAGGTTGTTGAAATTTACCTCATTCCTATCCTGGTCTATTATTGAATGAAATAGTTGAACGACAATTGTATTGTCTTTGTTCATTACTTCCGTGACTGCTGCGAGGTTAGCTAGTGCATCATCTTCTACATTTTCCTCTCTATGTATTTGCACTACCTTCCATGTTTTGAATTGTCTCACGAGCTCTCGTGCTTTTTCAAGATACTGTTGCATTCTAGTCTCTCGAGCGATGTAAGTCCCCTGTATCTGATTCACTACCAGTTGGGAATCGCTGTTGATCACAATTTGCTTGATTGAGAGCTCCCGTGCGAGTTCAATCCCTGCAATAACAACTTCATACTCTGCTTCATTGTTAGTGATAGGATAACACTTTATAGCTTGTCGTGTCTTTTCACCCGTGGGTGATATCAAGACTATGCCTAAGCCGGCGCCTTTTATATTTGAAGAACCATCGGTGAACAAGGTCCATAGGCCTGGATTAACACCGTTAAAGAGTTGTAACTCTTTTTCTACTTCAGATACAATGTTATTACTAAAGTCAGCAACAAAATCAGCTAGTATTTGAGACTTAATTGCAGTCCTAGGCTGATAGATTATTTCATACTCACTTAATTCTATGGCCCACTTGTCTAATCTTCCTGACAATTACTGGTTATGCAGAAAATTTCTTAAAGGATATGAGGTCACAACGGTGATTGGGTGGTATTGAAAATAGGGTCGTAATTTTCTAGATGCCATTATTAAAGTTAAGGCTAACTTTTCCAGATGTGGATATCTAGTCTCAGCATCTAGCAAAGTTTTACTTACATAATAGATTGGTGATTGTTTACCTTTTTCTTCTCTTACCAATACTGCACTTAAAACAATTTCTGTGACAGCCAGGTAGATGTACAATCTTTCCCTTATTTTGGCTTTGAAAGCAGTGGTGGTTTCGATAGATAAATCTTCAGTTTCTTGAGGGATTGCCAACATTCTTCAGTCCATTCGAACTGATTCTTCTTTTTGAGAACTGAGAAGAATTTAATGCTTTTTTCGGAAGATCTAGAAATAAACCTACCCAAAGCTGCTAATCTCCCCGTCAGTCTTTGAACTTCATTTTTATTTGTTAAGATATCAGGTATTTACTCTATGGCTTTAATTTGAGCGGGATTTACCTTTATTCCTCTGTTTGATACAAGGAAACCCAAAAATTTGCCTGATTGCACTCCAAAAGCGCATTTCTCTGGATTTAACTTCATATTATACCTACGTAAAATATCAAAAGTAGTAGAGATGTGCTGGAAATGGTCTTGTGCTTGTGTTCATTTAACCAACATGTCATCAATGTAAACCTCCATCGTTTTTCCCAGATGTTCTTGGAACATATTGGTCACTAACCTTTGATAGGTGGCTCCAGCATTTTTTAGGCCAAAAGGCATGACTTTATAACAATAAGTCCCCCTGTTCGTGATAAAGGAGGTTTTTTCCTCGTCTAAAGGATCCATTTTAATCTGATTAAAACCAGAATATGCATCTAGAAAGCTTAATAGTTCATGACATGCGGTGTCATCAATCATTTGATCTATATAAGGCAACGAGAATGAATCTTTGGGGCATGCTTTGTTTAAGTCAGTATAATCTACCGCATCCTCTCCACTTGCCATTCTTTTTAGGTACTACCATGGTGTTTGCTAACCAGTTAGGGTACGTTACCTCTCATATCGTACCAATCTTCAAGAGTTTCTCTACCTCTTCGTCAATCACTTGGTTCTTGAATGGTCCTTGCTTTCTTTTCTTCTGCTTAACAGGTACGAAGGATAGATCTTCATTTAGTTTATGAGTCATCACTTCTGGTGGAATGCCTGTCTTATCTGAGTGGGACCACGCAAAGCAGTCTGTGTTAGCATTTAAATAATCAATCAACTTATCTCTTCGAGCGGAGTCTAGCCTCGTGCCTATATACACTTTCTGCTCAGGCTTTTGTTCGGATAATGGAACAGCTTCGAGCTCTTCCGTAGTTGTTTTGATGTGCTCATCTTCCTCCGGTTCACGAATGACGTCCGGTCTGGAATCTGTTTCTGTGTGGTATAGTATACCTTCCGTGGTAACTTGATTTTCCTTCTCGTATGTATTTTCTTTCGTACCTGTTTCAGCAATAATACCTTCCGTACCTATTTGGGCAGTAATTTCTTCCATGCATGTTTTGGCGGTGACACCTGCTTGGGAGATTTCCTTATCTCGTAATTCTTCCACCTTTATTTTCTTGTTGTAGTGTACAACATAATTTATATTTTTTGTGGTCTGTTGATCTCCTTTGATTTTTTGAATCCCCCATTCAGAGGGAAATTTAATTACCTGATGCAACGTGGAGGGTATCGCTTTCATGTCGTGGATCCATGGTCTTCCAATGATCACGTTATAAGCCATGTGAGTATCGATGACTTGGAACCTAGCTCTTTTGATCACCCCCTCAGCATAAGTGTTAAGCTCAATTTCTCCTTTTGTTATAACAGTAGAATTATCAAACTCTAATATGGCTCATGCTTTTGGGATTACTTGATTCCCTAGTAGCATTTCTTCCACGACTCTTAACAAAATGATATTGACTAAACTGTTTGGATCAATCAACACTCTTTTTACGTTAGTGTCATGAATAAGTAAAGATATTACCAGAGCATCATTATGCGGAAGCATTAATCCGCTGCTATCTGCATCATCGAAGGTTATATCGTCTTCTCCACGAGCACGTTTTTCGTGTGTAATTGTGAACTTTATGATTGTTTTGAAAATCACTCTGTTTACTTCTTCACCCCCGTGTATTACGTTAACGGATCTTTTTGGAGAAGGAGGCTTTGGGGGCTCCTGCATGTTCCTCATGTATGCCTGTTTACCTTTATCACTAAACAATTCTGTTAAATATCCCTGTTTTATCAAATTTTCTACTTCACCTTGTAAAAATCTGCAATCCGCAGTTTCGTGCCCATGATCGTTGTGACATTCACACCAGTGATCTCAGTTTCTTCTACTTGGATTTGACCGCATCTCTTTGGGCCACTTAACCTTGTCTCCCATGTTCTTCAATATTGAGACAAGTTCAGTAGTACTTACATTAAAGGTATGATCCCCAATGTGAGTACTACCTCTAGGTCGTTCATCTCGATCTTTTCTAGATCTAGACGAGGATGAGACTACATATCTTCCTTGCGGTCTATAGTCCGACCTAGTGTTTTCGAACCTCGGGATGATATTGCGTCCCGAGGGTCCTAAGTAAGGATCGTACCTGTTTTTACCTGATCTTCTATCTGATTCAGGACGTCTGGATCTGGAATGATCTTCATCTCTCGAACGNTCCATGGCTGCCCAACTATCAGGCACCCTGGGTAATTGCATTCTTTCTCGTTGAATCCTGTCTACACACTCACGGAGTAGTTCCGTGTCTCCTTGTTTTATTTTGAATATGTCTTCCATTCTCTTCTCAACTTTTTGTGCACCAGAGTGTGCTTTTATAAACGAATCTGCAAGCTCACCAAAAGAGTCAATAGAATTTTCAGGGAGAAGGGAATACCAGGTTAGATCCCCTTTGGTCAGTGTTTCCCCAAATTTTTTGACAAGGACTAATTCAATCTCTTGTTTCGTTAAGTCGTTTTCTTTTACCCCAGTAGTGAAAGCAGTCACATGGTCGCGTGGGTCAGTTGTTCCATCATATTTGGGAACGTCAGGCATTTTAAACTTCTTGGGTATAGGCAAAGGTGCCACACTTGGCTTCCAAGGTTGTTGAGAAGATCTATCAACATCGATGCCTTTGATGACAGGTGGTACACCAGGAATTTGTTCGATGCGATCATTCTGTTCCTTCATCTGTTTCTGCATAGTTAGCAGTAAATTTTGTAATTCTGAGTTATTAGATATACCTGGTCTCGTTTCGAGAGATATATTAGGAGTATCTCCTCTTCCTGAGTTTTCCAACCCAGATTGAGGATTTTCCATGGTGATGGTGTTATTGGGAGGTGGTGTCGGCGGTGTAGGCAATGCTGCCGGTTATCCTCTCAAAAATTCTTGCAAAGCTTGGCTCACATACTCTGCAATCATTTTCTTTACACGATCTTGTTCCACAGTTTGATCATTATCACCATTGTTGTTATTGGATCTTTCTGGGGATTGTTCCCTNCGTTGGGGTTGACATAATTCAAAGGATATCACTTGGAAAGTAAACAAAGATTATCAGATTCCCTGTAATAGAACAAATTTGTTTAACTAAAGAATTAGACCTTTTGACTAAAGTTTATTTTTAAGATGAAGATGGGTTACTGATAATCAAGATAATTGGAAAAAAGAATCATAGAAAATATTGCAGAAATAAAAGATTGATGTTGATCGTATTCGAGAATCAGATGCCTTTACAAGCTGTATCCCCCTCCCTTATATAGGAGATTCTTACAACGTACGACTCTTGCTATGGTTACTCATTAATGACTAATTATGACATTAATGAGGTATTACAAAGGATAACGGTAATTGGGGTTCAGTTACATAACGTTTGAGTAATCAATTGTGGGTCCCTGAATCTGCTGTTAGCATTGTCTAGATTCATTCTGACCGTGGATTTCTCCCGTTTTGATCAAGTTGAGTTTCCCGTAGCTGATAAGTTCGTGGGTTTACTGAACCATGTCTCTTTGTACCGTATCTCTTCAAGGAGTCACGTCCAGCTGTCGCGTTTTCCTGTGTCCACGTGAGTGGCTGAGTTGTCAAAAGCTGGCTTATGTGTGAAACTCTTTGTTACCAATACAATACTTATGAACCTCAAAAATTGTCCTTAGATCTTGAGAACCGGAAGACTCCTCCAACAAATCGAGGAGCCCCCCACTTTAGAGTTAAAGCCATTGCCTCCACATCTCAGGTATGAGTTTCTTAGACCATGTTCTACTTTACCTATTATTCTTTCCTCTTTCTTGACTAACGTGCAGGTAGATTCTACTTTGACAGTGCTTCAAAAGAGGAAGAAAGTTATAGGATGGACATTGACAGATATTAGCCCCGCCTTTTGCATGCACAAGATTATTTTGGATTAGGATGTCAAACCCTCCGTCGAACATCAAAGAAGATTAAATAAAGCAATGCGATAGGTGCTGAAGAATGAGATCATAAAATGGTTGGATGACGGGGTTGTTTATGCCATTTCCGATAGCTCGTGGACCTCTCCGGTGCAATGTGTCCCAAATAAAGGGGCGTAACTGTGGTAACAAATGACAAGAATGAGTTGATCCCCACTAGAACGGTAACCGGGTGGAGAGTGTCTATGGACTATCGGAAGCTCAACAAAGTCATAAGAAAATATCATTTCCCACTTCCATTTCTTGATCAAATGCTTGATAGGTTGGCCAGCCGAGCTTTCTATTGTTTCCTTGATGGATATTCTAGCTACAATCAAATTCTTATTGCTCTTGAGGACCAAGACAAGACTACTTTCACTTGTTCCTATGGTACTTTCACATTCTCCTGGATGCCATTTGGGTTATGCAATGCATTGGCCACTTTTCAATGGGTATGATAGCCATCTTCACCGACACTGTGGAGGATTTTCTTGAGGTCTTCATGGATGACTTTTTCGTGGTCGGGAATTCTATTGATGAGCGCTTGGACAAGGTATTAGCAAGATATGAAGAAACAAACTTGGTTTTGAATTGGGAGAAATGTAACTTCATGGTCGAGGAAGGCATTGTCCTTGGCCACAAAATTTCAAAGCAGGGTATCGAGGTCGATAAGGACAAAATTAAGGTGATCTCAGAACTCCCACCCCTACATCCGTTAAGGGAGTTAGAAGCTTCTTGGGTCATGCGGGGTTCTATCGCTGATTCATTAAGGACTTTTCTAAAGTGGTAACTCCTTGTCTAAACTTTTGGAGAAGGATTCCAAGTTCCATTTCAATGAGGATTGTATAAAGGCATTCGAATTGCTCAAGTTCAAATTGACTACTACTCCTATTATCACCGCACCGGATTGAGCTTGCCTTTCGAGCTCATGTGTGATGCAAGTGATGTGGCGGTTGGAGCGGTGTTGGGGCAACGTATCAACAAAATCATCCATCCAGTATACTATGCTAGTAAGACCATGAATGATGCCCAAGTCAACTACACAGTGACCGAAAAAGAGCTCCTTGCTATTGTCTTTACTATGGAGAATTTCGCATGTACTTGATGGGTACAAAGGTAATTGTCCACACTGATCATGCGGCGCTTCAATATTTTATGAGCAAGAAAGATTCAAAAGCAATATTAATACAGTGGGTGCTCCTATTTCAAGAGTTTGATCTCTTAATATCGCAAGGGTAGTGAAAACCAAGTGGCGGACCACTTGTCTCGTTTGGAGGAGGAGGGGAGACCACATGACGACCTTGAAATAAATGATTCCTTCCCCGACGAGCAACTTCTAGCCATTTCAATGACCGGGATGCCATGGTTCACCGACTTAGCTAATTATCTTGTGAGTGGTATTGTACTGAATGAGTTCTTTTCAAACCAAAGGAAGAAACTCAAACGGGATTGCCTTGAATATTATTGGGATGAGCCATATATCTTTCAAATTTTTACCGATGGTATGATTCGACGATGTGTACCGGAAGAGGAACAAGTGGAAATTCTTGAGGCTTGACACTCTTCACCATATGGTAGTCACCATGGTGGAACTAGAACGACAACAAAAGTGTTGAGTTGTGGATTCTATTGGCCTACTCTTTACAAGGACGCTAGCGATCTCGTCAGGTGTTATGATGAATGTCAAAGGGCCGGTGGGATTTCTAAGAAAAATGAGATGCCCCTCACCACCATCTTGGAATTGACATTTTTTATGTGTGGGACATTGATTTCATGAGTCCGTTCGTGAGCTCTTGTGGGAACACTTACATTTTGGTAGTTGTCGATTACGTATCAAAGTGGGTTGAAGCCTTGGCTTTACCTAACAATTAAGCTCGAAGTATGATGGTATTTATTAAAAAGAACATCTTCACGAGATTTGGTGCTCCAAGGGCCATTATTAGTGATGGGGGATTGCACTTTTGCAACAATGCTTTTGATACCTTACTCACAAAGTATGGTGTCACTCACAAAGTGTCGACCCCCTATCATCCTCAAGCAAGCAGGCAAGTGGAAGTCTCCAACCGGGAGATCAAGAGTATTTTGTCAAAGACAGTGAATGCCAACCGGACAGATTGGTCAAAGACACTTGATGATGGTCTTTGGGCTTATAGGACATCTTACAAAACACCGGTTGGTATGTCTCTGTATCGGTTAGTGTTCGGGAAAGCTTGTCACCTTTCGGTGGAACTTGAGCACAAGGCTATGTGGGCATTGAAGAAGCTTAATCTTGAATGGGATGTCGCCGCCAATTCTAGGGTGACACAATTGAATGAGCTTGATGAATTCCTGTACCATGCATATTCAAGTTCGTCCTTATACAAGGACAAGATGAAGCACCTCCATGACAAGTACATCTGAAATAAGGAGTTCAAAGAATGTTATCTTGTGCTATTGTTCAATTTGCGATTGCGGATGTTGCCGGGAAAGTTGAAGTCTAACCGGAGTGGTCCATTTGAGGTTGTGCATATGACACCCTTTGGTGCATTAGACTTGAAGAAAAAAAAATGATGAAGTGTTTAGAGTCAATGGTAACCAGGTGAAACATTATTTTGGCAAAGTTGATGATGGCCACGTTGTGGAGCTAATTCATTTCAAGTGATTCATGGTAACCTGGGTCGTGCCGTGACGTTAAATCAGGCGCTTCTTGGGAGGCAACCCATATTTCTTTTCATTTTTTAATTTTCTTCTTTGTTAGATAGGTTTTATTGTGAGCTAACTGGTTTTGAAGTGAATTGCGAGAATGAGTGTGCATTACAGGTACTGTGATAAAAAAATTTGGCCAAGTGTTGAAAAAGTGCGGACCGCACATTCATTGTGCGGACCGTACATTTATTATGCGGATCGCACAACTGTAAATTCAACCTCAGAGAAGACTCTGCGGCCACACAATTCTTTGTGCAGCCGCACAATTGGAGACCATCAAATGTGAACTTTATGAAGTTTTGAGTTGCAGAGAATAGGCCATTCTGCGGCCGCACACAAAAATATGTGGACCACACAAATTTCTGCGGCTGCTCTCACTTTTGTGAGGAAAAAATCTCAGCAATAGTCCAGGTAAAGAGTGCGGACCACACTCAAAATTGTGCGGCCGCAGTCAACTTAACTTTTGACCGACTTGGTCAATCTATAAATAGGAACTTTGAACAATATTCACAACTTTACACACTCTTGAGTTCTTGAGCCCTAAGAAAACACTGTGCACCACAAAATAGTTCACACTCCATACTTATTTCATAAAGTTCAGATTTTCACATGGATCCTTCATCACTTGTATGTTCAATCCATGTTAGATTTTTCCATTTTTCTTAATTTTTGTTCTTGATTAGTATAGTTATTTGTAGGCCTAAAATGTCAAATGTTCTTCATGTGTGCGTAAAACTTGTATGGGTAATGCCACGTACGCTTAATGGGGACTAGGTAGGCCATTCATCATGCTTAATTTTCTAATACCATGTCTAAATTGTGCAAATACCATACTTAATGGGAACTGGGTAGAGCGTTCATCATGCTTAGGGCAAATGTGTTGCATGAAAAGTGCGGACTGCACTAAAAAATGTATGGTCCGCAGAAAATGTGTGCGACCGCACTTTGGAACTTCAGAGAACCAATGTTCTCAACTTGGGATTTTGCAGCCGCACTCAAAATTGTGTGGTCCGTACTTCAGTATGTGCGACCGCACTTCAAAATTGTGCGGTCCTCACATGGCAGTCTGCAGCCGCGCTCAAAATGTGGTGGTCCACGCTGTCTCTTCTGTAGAATGCTTTCATGCAAATGTAATGCAGCTGTTTACACTGTTTTAAACTCTAAACTAACTTAGGTTCCTTATATTGCAGACAATGGTTCATTCACGAGGTAGAGGAGATACATCTAAAGGGAGAGGTGAACCCTCCCGAGGCCGAGGAAAGGACACCCACCCACTGGGAGTGCAATCAATAGCCATCGCCAAAAAGATGACTACTAGGAGAGGTAGGGAAACAGAGCCCTCAGAATCTAGCTCATATGTACCGTCTAGGGAAGGCTCTGAGGGTCATTCAATGGAGGCACAACCTGAGGCCCAGTCCCAACCACCTCAAACCATTGGGAGATATCAATTACGCAACGAACCCTACACTACAGCAAGTTCTTCTAAGGGTTCCGATACTGAAAGCCTGGGTTCAGAGCCCTCCTCTACACCTACTCCTCCTGCACAATTGCAGTAGATGATGATGATGATGTCCCAGATGATGATAGAGGAGGTGATACCCGAGTGGCGACCTAGAGAAGTCAAATAAGTAAGAAGCGTGGGAGGATAGATTTGTGAGTTTGACGCCCTTCACAAGGTTCAAAAAGTGGTGTCCCCAGAGATCGCTCACACTTGGGTGTCAATTCTTAATGAATGATTTGGATAAATACAATCCAAATGTCCTTAGACAGTTCCGGGAGCGCAAGGGGTCGATGTGGTTCACTAGAGTGTCATAGATGCAAATGAGCACTTGTACGGGATTTTTATGCCAATGTGGAACACATAAATAAGGATACCAAAGTGACTAAAGTGAGAAACCTGAAGGTCTGATTCGACCAATGCACTCTGAACACATGTTTGAGGTTTGAAGAGGTAGAGGTTGTTCAGTACATGGAGAAGCTCGCTATGGGTAATGCAGCTCACCCTTGGCTAGCTGAGATTTTGGCTGCTCCAGGACCACCACCACCGTGGATCACAACAGGGGTTCCTATCCTCCGGGACACCCTAAATTTTGAAGCAAAAGGGTGGAAGACCTTTGTGTGCATCTGTATTGACCCAAACAAGAATGAGAACAATCTTCCACTCCCACGAGCAGTTTTGATGGCATCTATTATGGCCGGGTACCCAACCAATGTGGGTGCCATCATGTCGGCCAACATGATAATAGTTGTCCGAAAAGGTGAAAGCTCCTACCCATATCCCAACGCCCTCACAGAGTATCTCAACAATGCAAAGTTGAAGCCAAAGGCATTTGATACAAAAGTGAGGGCCAAGAAGCCCTTCTCATGGTACTCCCTGCAAGGTGCGGACAACCCAAAGTTCACAGGTAAGGCCACTACTACCCTTGGTCAGTCTGATGAGCCATTGGTGGTGGTTACATTGTCTGTTTATGAGCCATCTACAGCTCTCATGACTTCCACAGCAGTCGGGCCTTCCACCGGGACAGCTGGCAGGCCACCACCTTCATCTTCTAGACCATCAGCTTTAGTACCAGTGCTGGCCTCATCCACTTATCCACTCACTACGCTGCGAGTCTCTCAGACATTGGTGAGCCTCAACAACTGGATGCAGGAAACTACTTCTAACCTATCTGACATATCCAGTGTTGTTGCAGCATAGTCTTCTACCCCAGCAGTACCACAGGTCCCTCCGTTAGTGAAGGAAACATTGAAGAAGATTTTGGAGAACTAGAATACCATTATGGATACATTGGTGGCTCATGGGGGAGCCATTGAGAATTAGGGCAAGCAGGTGAAGAAGATGAGGAAATCCTAAGCTTCAAAGAAATCAGTGGAGAGATTGAGAAAGGAGGTGACAAAGATTGTAGCAGCGGGTGATTTGCCATTTGACCTACTGATGGAGACATATCCATCAGTACCAACAGACCCAGCAGTACCATCAGCAGAGGCACCAACTGGCCAGTCTGACGAGCCAGATCTTGTTTCCCATATTGTCGAGGAGATGCTTCAGATGTTCGCCAACCCCGTTATTCCCCAACCGGATGATGATGTGATCCAGTTGGAGGATCCCGAGGGTCGTGGTGATGCCAGTCACCCTGAGACCACATAGGGAGTTTTATTTACTCTCTACCCTCCCTTATTTTGATGTTGCTAAGCATTGAGGACAATGCTTGTTTTTATTCAAGGAGTGGTCTATTTTGGTTTGATTTGATGACATTTGATGACATTGGCTTGTAATAACTTGAATACTCTTTTTCTTTTATCTTTATTTTTTCTTTCATTATGTATATATTCCTCCCTCTCTTTTGATGTATATATTCCATTCCCCTCGGTTTGTATATTCATTTGCCTTACTTTCAGTAGTTTATTTCATAGCTTCTTCATTTTGTTTTCTTAATAGTATAGCTTCTTATTTACTTTAATAGCTTGTTTTTGATTTGTTAGCTTCTTTTTATGTTTAAGTTAACAATAAGCCTTTGGTTTTCCTAATGTCACGGTTCTTTCCAAAGGTGGATTTTGTGTGAACCGGGTGGCTCTTTACAACGATGGATGGTGTGACAACCTTCTTAAGGGATCGAGTCCGTTTTTGATGTTTAGGTAGAAACAATAGTATTAATGAATAAATAAGGGTCAAGCATTGATGTGCCACAGAATTTCGACACATTTAATACCAATTGCTTAGATTGTAGCTCGTTTTAAATGCAATTGTCTGTTATACTTATGTAATTTTAATGTTTTGCAGTGCATGAGGCTTGAGGACCCAAAAACATGGAAATGAAATCAAAAAGCCGGAAAGAGGGCAAGAAGAAGACAAAATGCGGACCGCAAACTGAACATGCAGACCGCATAATGCTCAAGGAAACTGCAAATCACCACAGATTGTGTGGCAAATTCAAGCGAAGGAAATGCGGTCCATTATGAAACCACATAACAAGTTTGCGGGCCGCATAATGGATCACAAACCTCCAGGAGGAGTTGCCAGGATCAGGAATGCGATGGAAACATGCGGTCGCATATCAACAATGCAGACCGCATAACCAAAATGCGACGACTACCTGGAACCTAGGGTTGCGAAGATGCGATGGAACTGAAGAGAATGCGAGCTGCATGTCTGTTATGCGATAGATATGCGGTCGCATAATTGACTTGGAAGGGTATTTTTATCCAAAATTGGCCCCGATTTTTAGCCCACTATAAATAGATTTATTAGGGTTATGTGGGGGCATCTTTTCTTAAAAAGGATCTACATTTCAAGCTTTGAATATTCCCATCTTTTGGAAGCTTTGAAAGTGAAGAATCTTGCACTTTTGTAAGCACTATGACATTTAATATTCTCTTCTTTTTGTATTTTAGCATGTGTGGCTAGTTTTAAATACTAAGGTTGTGGACCCTAAATGGGTGTAATGTTAATGGGTGTTTACCATTGAATATATATATAATAGTTGGTTGATATATATTTATTTCTCATTCTTCATTTATTGTTGGTGGTTGCAAACATTAACAAGTGCCAATATATTCTTTCTTTACTTGGAAAAGTGAGTTAGGGTTTGGTAGAAGTAAATATCAAAGACTCAGGTTTTAAATCTTGTTTAATAGAATCGCTTAGGAATAAGTGGGTTTTATTTGGCATAAATTGATTACTCTTAAATGCAACTCTTTTATATTTGGAAAAATCATAAGGAGGAAATACTACCCAACTATNGCTGCATGTCTGTTATGCGATAGATATGCGGTCGCATAATTGACTTGGAAGGGTATTTTTATCCAAAATTGGCCCCGATTTTTAGCCCACTATAAATAGATTTATTAGGGTTATGTGGGGGCATCTTTTCTTAAAAAGGATCTACATTTCAAGCTTTGAATATTCCCATCTTTTGGAAGCTTTGAAAGTGAAGAATCTTGCACTTTTGTAAGCACTATGACATTTAATATTCTCTTCTTTTTGTATTTTAGCATGTGTGGCTAGTTTTAAATACTAAGGTTGTGGACCCTAAATGAGTGTAATATTAATGGGTGTATATATATTATGCGGC
>ML370846.1:104571-128496 GCA_005239525.1 Nicotiana knightiana
CTTGTTTAATAGAATCGCTTAGGAATAAGTGGGTTTTATTTGGCATAAATTGATAACTCTTAAATGCAACTCTTTTATATTTGGAAAAATCATAAGGAGGAAATACTACCCAACTATTGGAAAATATTAGGTAGTTATTTAGAAATCATTTGCATATCAAAAAGGACCTTCCATTAGAAATATATTATATGAACACCGATGGAATTACATTTCATTGAAGGGGACACAACCTTGGTTTAGTTTACCAAATTAATTACAATCTTATACAATCATATTTGTTACTAGTTCACCCAATTATCATACAATCAACTACAATACTCTTGTTACTCTAACGGAATAGAAATACAATTTAAGTTAAGCTTCACATTACTCAAGTAAGCTTTTCACGCCTATTCTCTGTGGGATTAGACCCCAACCTAGTTGGATTACTATATTTGACATCGATCGCTTTACACTATTTTAAGGTGTAATTTGAGAATATCAAATTTTGGCACCGTTGCCGGGGAATACGGTTTTGAAATTACTAACTAGTGTGCACTTTACTTTACATATTTTCTATTCCATCATATTTTGTTTGCTTTGCTTGGTGTGCTAGGTAATAATGGCCGATTATGATGAAGAGGAGAATCCCTTTGCGAACATTGAGGAATATCTTGATGATACCGACGATATCCTTCCTCCACGGGTTGAAGCTGCTACATTCAAAGTAGAGCTCGGGTTAATCCTAATGCTTAAGGCAGAAGGATTATTCAGGAAATCTACTGATGATGATCCAACGCAAAAACTTAGGAATTTCTTGGGTGTGTGCACCATGTATAAACAGAACAATGTAACAGACGACGCCTTGAGATTGCGAGTATTCAAATACTCATTGACTGGAGAAGCTAGAAAGTGGATTCAAAATCTACCTCCTCAATCTATCACTTCTTGGTCCGAACTTGTTCGTGCCTTCTTGTCCAAGTGGTTCCCACAGAGCAAGAAGTCTGAGCTTAGAGATAAAATCTTCTTCGTCAAACAACTACCAAGAGAACACTTACATGAAGCATGGGACCGATTCAAGTTATACTTAGTGAGGTCACCGAACCATGGTTTTTCGGATGCAATTTTGCTGGAGAAGTTCTACATGGGTTTGGATCCATTGTCCCAGTCCATAGAAAAAAATGCAGCAGACGGATCTTTCATGGACAAATCATTCACCCGGATTATGCAGATCCTGGATAAAATGGACAAACACAATCAAGCATGGAATTCTGAAGATGCTAGTGGTGGAATTTCTTATGGTACTCTGTCTCTAACCAACATGATCAAAGAAAACTAAGAGAGACCAATTGATTGCCGGGCTTGCCACAAACATTGATGTGCTAACCAAGATGTTCACGGAAAGTCAGACAAAGAAGGTAAATGTTGTGGAAGATATGCAACCAATGGGAAATCAAGAATTCGAAGAAGTAAACTATGTCCATAATCCTCAAGGTGGATATCGCCAACAAAATCAATGGAGGCCAAGTCCGCAAGGGCAAGGCCAAAAAAATTGGCGCAATGATCAAGGTGGTCGAGTCAAGGTAATTGGAACAACAACAATAACAACTATGCCAACCGGAGTTCCAACCCCTATGTTCCACCGAAGGGGCAATATTACAAGTAGGGTCCTTCAAATGAATCCAAGTTGGAAGGAATGCTTGAAAAGATCTTGCAAAATCAAGAGAGAGGCTATGCTACAATGAAGAACATGTCAGAAATCGTGGGGTCACATACCGCCTCTATACAAAATCTTGAGATGCAAATGTGAGACTTGTTAAGAGAACAAAATCCAAAGCTCAAAGGTACTCTTCCAAGTGATACAATTGCCAACCCAAAGGGGAATGCAAGTGGTCCATCTTCTCATTGAATGACTATTACTACTAGAAGCAGGAAAGTACTTCAAGATGAAAGTGAACAAGTAGTTGAAGTGGATGATCGTGATGAAGAAGTTGAGGCACAAGTTGAAGTGTCGGTTGTTGTTGAAAGTGAGAAGCCCTCCCAAGAGGTGAAAGTCCAAAAATCAAAGAGTGAAGAGGTTAAGGAAAAGGTGAAGGAGACCCCAAAAACTCCTCCACCAATCCCTCGACCTACTCCTCCATTCCCTCAAAGGCTTGCAAGAAGGGTAGATGATAGCAAGTTTGAGAAGTTTTATGATATTTTGAAGCAATTGTCGGTGAACATCCCGTTCTTGGAGGCTTTCCAAGAGATACTGGGATTTGTCAAATACTTAAAGGACTTGATGACCAAGAAGATATCTACCAATAATAAAGTGGTGAGTATGACTCACCGGGTTAGTTCAATTATTACTACGACAACCGTTGAGAAGAAGGAAGACCCGGGAGCATTTACCATCCCATGTACTATCGGGTTGAGAGATTTTGCAAGAACACTTTGTGATAATGGGGCTAGCATCAATTTGATTCCTCTTACTATTTACAAGAAAGAGGGATTGAGTTTGACAAGACCTACAAGTATGAGATTGCAAATGGCCAACCTTTCAATCAAGAGACCCATGGGTATTGTTGATGATATCTTAGTGAAAGTGGGGAAGTTCCTTATCTCGGCCGACTTTGTTATCCTTGATTGTGAGGTTGACAAGGAAATTCATATCATATTGGGAAGACCATTCCTTGCTATGGGAAGAGCTTTGATGGACTCGGAACAAAATGAAATCAAGTTCCGAGTGAATGATGAGGAAGTCACCTTCCAAGCTAATAAGGGTTTGAAGTTGTCGAATTCATATGAAGGGATCTCGGTCATATATGTTGTTGATGAGGTCGAGGATGATAGTGACATGAAGATGGAGGAAGAGTGCCACGGTGAGGCCTTGGCAGCCATTTTGGTAAATGTTGATGGTGAGGACATAGAGGGGTATGTGGAAGCCATGAATTCTTTAGAAGGACGTAGGTCTGACACTTATGCACCGAAGAAGCTCTCTCTTGACTTAGAGAATAGAGCCACTCCTCCCACAAAGCCTTCTGTCATTGAGCCGCCACAACTTGAGCTCAAGACACTTCCATCACATTTGAGGTATAAATTTCTTGGCTCTAATAGTACTTTACCCGTAATTGTTTCCTCTTTGTTGGATGATGTGCAGGTAGGTAAATTGTTGAATGTCTTGCGGGAACACCGAAAAGCAATTGGATGGAAAATAGCGGACATCCGAGGAATTTCGCCCAAAATTTGTGAGCATAAAATCCAATTGGATGAGGAAAGCAAGTCGAGTATTGAACACCAAAGGAGATTGAATCCTTCGATGCAAGAGGTGGTCAAGAAGGAGATAATCAAATGGTTGGATGCCGGGGTGGTCTACCCCATTGCAGATAGTTCTTGGGTGAGCCCGGTGCAATGTGTGCCGAAGAAGGGAGGCATGACAGTCATCCACAATGAAAAGAATGAGCTCATCCAACACGGACGGTCACCGTGTGGAGAGTGTGCATAGACTACCGGAAGCTTAATAGTGCCACGTGCAAAGACCATTTCCCTATGCCTTTTATTGATCAAATGCTTGATCGGCTAGCGGGAAGGTCATTCTATTGCTTCCTTGATGGATATTCTGGATACAACCAAATCAACATAGCGTTGGATGACCAAGAAAAGACAACATTCACTTGCCCATATGGAACTTTTGATTTTAGCCGGATGCCGTTTGGATTATGCAACACTCCGGCTACCTTCCAAAGGTGTATGGTGTCTATATTTTCGGACATGGTGGAGGACTTCCTAGAGGTGTTCATGGACGGCTTTTTGGTGGTAGATGATTCTTTTGAGCATTGTCTTGAAAATCTTAGACAAGTACTCAAGAGATGTGAGGAAACCAACCTTGTGCTAAATTGGGAGAAATGCCACTTCATGGGGGATGAAGGCATTGTCATGGGCCACAAAATTTCAAAACATGGCATAGAGGTTGACAGAGCAAAAATTGAAATCATCTCCAAACTTCCTCCACCAACCTCGGTAAAAGGTGTCCGAAGCTTTTTGGGGGATACCGGATTCTATCGGCGTTTTATTAAGGACTTCTCAAAAATTACAAATACCATGTGCAAGCTCCTTGAAAAAGATGCCAATTTTGTGTTTGATGAAAAGTGCCTTAAGGCATTTGAGGAACTAAAAGAGAAGCTCACCACGACACTCATTACTGTCACACCAGATTGGTCTCTTCCATTCGAACTCATGTGTGACGCCAGTGGTGTATCTATTGTAGCAGTGGTTGGCCAAAGGCATAACAAGGTTGTCCATCCTATCTATTATGCAAGCAAGACGCTCAATTGTGCTCAAGTGAACTATACTGTGACAGAGCAAGAACTTTTTGCCATTGTATATGCCTTTGAAAAATTTTGAGCTTATTTGTTGGGGTCTAAAGTGGTGGTTTACACTGATCATGCTGCTCTTCTCTATCTCATGGTGAAGAAATATGCCAAACCAAGACTAATAGGATGGGACCTCTTATTGAAAGAATTTGACTTTGAGGTCAAGGATCACAAAGGCACAGAAAATCAAGTGGCGGATCATTTATCTAGGCTCGAAGAAGACGGCAGGCCGAAGGAGAATCTTGACATCAATGATGCCTTTCCTGATGAACACATATTGGCATTGTCTTCTTCATCTACTCTTTGGTATGCTGATATTGCTAACTACTTGGTTAGCGACCTCATTCCGGATGGATTGGAAGCTTATCAAAAGAGAAAGTTTTTGAGAGAGTGTCGGCAATACTACTGGGAAGAACCATTCTTGTTCCGCATTTGTGCTGATAACATCATTAGGCGGTGTGTTCCAGAAGAGGAGATTATGCAAATTCTAAAGGCATGCCATGACTCGTCGGTTGGGGGTCTGTTGATACCCAATTTCTCCCACAATATTTTAAAATTGCATATATACCTTCAAAACATGCTTTCATAGCAATTGGTATTTTTCTATAATTTTACCATATTTTTATTAATTTATTTTAATTCATCCAGTATTTTATTTCTAATAATCAATTACAAAATTGCATTAGAAATGATTTCAAAACCATTTCTTGATTTAATGTATCATTTCTGGTCCTATTAAGACCAAATTATTTCGCAATTAGCCAAATTGGCACTCTTTGGCTATAATTGCTATAACTTTGCAATTATAGCCTAATCACATGTTTTATACTATTTTTATCCAATAATTAGTCGTTTGTATTTTTTAATACTTATTAATCATTGTAATTTAATTTACTAAGAATCAATTTCATTTTTTACAATTATCAGCTATTTTATAAATTATTTTAGTTAATTTTAATTGAGTATTTAACAGTTAGCCACTCTCTATTTAAATTCTACCCTAAATCCAACCGGACCCCTAACCCAATTCAATAACCCACAGACCCAAGCCATGTTGATACCCAATTTTTCCTCAAATTATTTTCAAACTTGTATATATACTTTCAAAATCACTCCTTACAGTAACTGGTATTTTCTCATAGCTTTTCGTATTTTTATCAGATTATTTTACTGTTCATTTAACACTTTATATTCCATAATTATTTATAAATGATATAATTTAAAATCATTTTCTTGCTCAACATGTTATTTATATCCTATTTAATTCCCTTCGAATTTTATTATTTCACAAATTAGCCAATATTGGCATTATTTAGTTAATTTCAGAAGTTTTTGCAATTATAGCACAAATGTGCATTTATACCATTTTAAATTCAATAAATGATCATTTAAATTTTTCATATCTTATTCAATCGCCTTAGTTTCATTTATTTGATCTCAATTTTTTTTTTACATAATTATTAGTTATTTTATTAATTAATTATCCTATTTAATTGGGTATTTAACATTTAGCCCATTTCTATTTGAATTATAACCAGTCTTAAACCCAACCCACCTGACCATTTAATACCTAACCAACCCAGCCCAAAACCCGTTCATACCCGGCCCAACCCCACACATGATCTGAACCGTTGATCAAATGAGATCAACAGTCCAGATCAATGTTACCTTAATTAACTCTCAATCACTACCCCCTCCGACCCCTCATTCTCTCAACACTCATTCTCTCTCTATCTCTCTCTGTTATTCTCTAGTTCTCTCTAGAAGCCTCCTTTGGCTTCTCTTCTCCGATGGAGTCCGGTCATCTTTTCCGGCTGGTTCTTTCACCAGAAACCGTGACTCTTCATCGTCTCATGGCTATTTGTCCAATTTGCACCGGTCCAGTGATACTCTGGGGCTCTCAGGCGAACCTGGAGCGGTCCAACTCATCTCTCATGGTCCCATGCCACTTTTCGGCCTCCCTGGCCGTTTGAGTAAGGATTACGACCTATTTCGTCTTAGGACGGTGCCGTCTTTGAGGTTCTTCCTACTTCTATGGGTTCCACGAAACCCTAACCCTGTGTATTTAGATTTATTCTAGATCTACTTTAGATATATAGTATTACGAAGTTTTTCTATGTTTTTCTCTGAAAACTTTCATCTTTAAACGATCTTTCAATTTTTAAAAAAACTAGGGTTTCACAAACCCCTTTCAAAAATCGATTTCTTTTACTTCTGCTTATGTTATTATATGCTTTTCTCTGTTAATACGTTTTGATTCAAAGCTTCTTACTAGAAACCCCAATTTTTAAGGTTTCAGTCCGTCTTGTTTGCTATGTTTAGCCAATCTGTATAGACTCTCTATGTGCTCTATGTTTCTTACTCTAATTCATGGTGAGGTTTCCTGAATCTCTACTATTCCTCTCGCTTAGGGTTTCTCTGAACTCTGGTGCTGATGTTCGTTTAATTGGTCTGATTATTGATTTAATGGTTGTTTATCTAATACTCCTTACTGACCCTGTGTATCTCTTTGCATAATTGTGATGTTTTCTTTGAACCTATGATTTTGTATGTTCTGTACTGATTTTTCAAATTGTTTCCCTTGATTGTGTTATAATTTCCTTGATTATGCCTGCTTCCCTATGACTTCAATTACAGTCGATATTCCCCCAACTAATTTTCAGAATTAAACTCGTACTTTGCTTTGTGAATATGCTATCAGTTTTACTTTCCTTAATTATGTGTTATGAACCTAGTCTTTGTTACATACTCCATGCTTTTACTACCCCCGTTATGGTAAGATCACTCTAGTTGATTCCTTTCCCTGATTTAACTCTGATTGGCCCGTTTGAACTTGACTCCCTAATTAAAGGGAGTCCAGGCCTTTAATTGATACTGATTGGTTATTATTTCCATAATTATGTTAGACTAATTATTCCTTACCTTATTCTCTTTACTCGTTTTCAGAAATATAAATACCCTACTCCCTTTAGCATAATACAAACAAGAGATACACGAACACACACACAAACAACACTCATATTGCTCTGAACTCTCACTTGCTTTGCTGCATATTCTCTCTTGTTCTTCTGGCTACTCAGTCGGCTGAAAGCCAAGACTGAATAACTTATTGTTGCTCCATTGCTCTGCATACCACTGTCCTATTGCTCTACTTCTGTGCACCTTGTTGTTCTATTCTTACTCCTAACTGGTATGTTTCTAGTTTAAGTTTATAGCATCCAACTCAACATGTTTCTCACGTCTACTTGTTTATGTGATTCCCCTTTCCCTTAAATCTAACATGTATATTGCCTTCCCTTATATGTTTCCATAATGAATCTACCTGAATCCTAACACTATGAGCATGTACCCCCTAATACTTAGTTACTATGTAAATCCTAATCTTGGACCTAATATGAGACTCTGTTTGACACCCCCTCAATCTAATGCTGCTAGATTCCTGGCATGAACATTCTGATAACTAGGTTGTGATTGTTTAAACGATATAGCACTAGCCTAAGGACTATTTGTGTGCAAGTCTGCTTCTACTAAGTGACTTATTTGTCCCCCAGTCCCCCTATCCCTGATTGTATTTGCTTCCTAAACCATGTATGTTTTGGGTTGCTGGTTGTCCTGTTTTATTTCTTCTTCAAACCAGTTTTCATAAAACAAACTCTCGTGTTGTTGTTTGAAGCTATATTCAAAACAGTTATTTCAAAAGCTACTTTTTAAACTCAACTCTTTTCTAAACTATAGGCACATCTTACTACTCTTAGTTCTAAGTTCAGCCCCCTTCGTGTGAGCACTGCCTTGGGGACCATTCGAGTACCCATTGAACTCTGACACACAAGGTTGGCATTCCACACTGCACTTACTCATTCCTGGCTAGGGTACTTGGGTGTGAGCACCGCCTGGGGTCCTCTGAGATCCTTAGGAACTCTGACACACCTGGGTTAAAAAGGGTCGTGGCATATGGCATGTTTGGATCTGGATACTTGGGCCTACTGTTAGGCTCTCTATAGTAACTTCTTATTTTTATTTTTGTGTAATTCGTGCAAGGCTGGTCTGTAATAATTAATTGTAAAAACGGTTATGGGCTGGATAGTGAAATGGGAGGGGTTGTGCATGTTTAGTATAATTATGGGTAGAAACCATGCTATAGGATTTATTGTGTATATGTGTGCAATAGCTACCATGGTTATGAATACTTACCATGCATGCATTAGAGAACATGTTTTAGGCCCGTTTATTTCAGCATCTTTTCCATACTCATGCCTCACTTAGAAATCATGTTCGTAGTTAAATAACTATAAAATGGTTGTTATAATGTTACTATATCCGCATCTTCATGATCACCATGTCTAGAAATCCTATTTTAGGTTAAAAACATTAATCGTCAATATTTGCATTAGAGATCATGTTACCCTAGGAATTCATCATGAGCATGCTCATATTACCTATGCCAAACTCATGTGTTAAGGACATACTACTATTCGCATTAGAAATCATGTGCTAGGTTCAACAACTTAACTAAGCTTCTGTATTTCCTTCTTCGAGTCAAAAAGATGTATTAATAAGTAAATTCCACCCTAAAATAATAATAGATTCTGATTTCTGAAAACATTTGTGCATTTAGAAAAGCATGCGTAGGTTTGCATCATTCTACACCCTGTATGCATTTAGATATCCTGTTTTGTAGGACACTGCATTCACACTAGTTTAAATACTCACTCATTTACCATGATTAAGTCTAAACAGGATAACTGGAGTTTGTTAAACCCGCCTAGGCAAGCCTTAGGCATTAAGCTTATTAAAACTGGAAAACAGTCTCTTTGTATTGTTTGGCTAATTACAGATCAGAATTCATAGTCTAGAACTGGTAAAAAGATCTCTTCTGAAACTCGGTAATCTGACTGCCCCATTATTGTATTCTCACTTAGACATCCTGCCGTAGGTTCTGAAATTCAAAGACCTCTTTGTGTTTGAGTCGTGCTAGTTATGTGTATTAATTTGTGGAGGGATTCATGAGCCTCATATATGTTCCTGTGTGTCCCCTATACTTGCAGTCCTAAATGTTTTATTTATCTCTTAGAATTTGTCCTTTAAACCTAGGGGTTCTGCCTAGTACCTACCCTTTAGGATAGTAGTCCTAACTTCCTCCAGGACTGATAAGATGGGACGGGTAATAGCATGCAATAGAATCCGTGAACAACGTACGCTTTAATTACCTTCACAGGGTGGGAAGGGTAGAATATGGATATGATGACCGGTGCGCTAAGACCACATGTAGCCCCTCTTCGAGGAGTGATTATCGGGTATTGCATTGATGTGATCCGTATTACTTTAAACCTAGGATATTTTCTCAAATTTTTACTTCTAATTTCTTTTAAACTTTCAATAAAACTTCAATACTTGTTCGAAATCCCCTCTTATGTGAGCCTTGCTTTTTATTTGCTTATTGTCGGAATTCACAAAACCATTTGGCCGGGACCCACAGCTGTGGATCCTGAGGGGTGCCAAACACCTTCCCCTTGGGATAACTTTAAGCCCTTACCCAATCTCTGGTAATGCAAACTAGTTCATGAGTTAACTACTCAAGGTGCCCTAACGCACCATAAAAATTGTTAGGTGGCGACTCTTCCTTTAACTTCTTCCTTCCAAAGGATTTTGTCCGAAATGTCAAGAACCCGATTTCCGCACCCAAGCACCTTTTTTTTGGGGGGGGGGGCGAGGGAAGAAAGGGGGCGCGACAAGCCCAATGCACCATACCACCCGGCCCAATCCCTCACTCAATCTGAACCGTTGATTAATTTCAATCAACTGTCCAGATCCCCTTTACCTAAAATAAACCCTAAAGACTACCCCTTTTCCCCTCTTTCATTCACTCAACCGTCTCTCTCAACTCTCTCATCTCTCTCTCTAAGACACTACACCTGTTGGGCCCATTTCCTCCCTTCTCCGGCCGTTTCCCTGCCGGAATCCATGGTGGTCTCGCCACCTACCAGCCTTATGGATCCCCCTTGAACGAGTGTCATCATTTTGAGGCCATCAAGTGAACCAGAGGCGGTTCACTCACCTCCTATGGTTTCTCATGCCAATTTTCGGCCATCCACAGCTGTCCGAGTAAGATTTCTTCATTTCCGGCTAGAACCAGTGGTTCTTTAGTCGATTCTCCTTCTCTTTGGGTTGTCTCTATGAAATCCTAACTATCAATCTGTGATTTCCATAGATCTATAACAAATCTTGGCTTATTCTGAGATATTTTTAGCATTTTCAAAAGGGGTTTTCGATTTTTATGAACTGACGCTTCATCTTCAAACTAGGGTTTTCAAACCTCTTTTCAAAAATGATTTCCCTTCAGATTTTAAGTATTATCTTATGATTTTCATTATGTTTAAACTTTATTTGAGCTTTTTCCCTTTTTGTCTGAGTTATTTCGGTAAAAACCCCAAAGTCTTGGCTTTAATCTATGGCTCTGAGTTTGTTTTCGATAATAGGTTTACCTATTCTATTATGTTCACTATGTTCTCATGAATACTCTGTGATCTCGTAATTTTTACCCCATGTTCGCTTGTCAGGGTTTTCGGCTGCTATTATCCTTGCTTATTATGTGGTTCTACTCTATTTTTGTTCATCGATACCTCTGAATCTTTACTTCTCCTGCTTGTATTATGCTTATTCAGTAATTCATGGTATGCTCTATGTAAATCCCTAATTTCGTGTGATTTTACCCTATTTTAATTGCTAGGGTTTTTGATTCTCGCCCATTATGTGTTTATTCCGTGTAATTTGTGTTGATTCCTAAATCAGTACTACTCCTATTTGAATCCCTAATTTCCCTGTGATTGGTTTCCTTTAATTGATTTCCTGTGATAATATCTTTACTAATTTCCAAGTTTATTTCTTGCCTTATTACATAACTGACTACACTATCAATTGATTCTTACATTATTTCCTTAATTAAGACCTTATGAACCTGACCCCAATTTCTTACTGTATTTGAAGTCTTTCCTTATTTGATGTACATGATTTATTTCCGTACTTGCTACCTATTCTGACCGTTTGAAATTAACTCCCTTAATTAAAGGAGTACTTATACTGATTTTGTACTAATTGATTTTTGAGTTCCATAATTACTGGACAGTCTAATTCTTACCTTATTTTACCTAGCTTCAAACTATTATATATAGTACTCTCATTAAACAGTCTAAGGCGGACACATACACACACACACAAAAGCATACTCATTGGTCTCTCTTACTTTCCTACACATTCTCTCTTGCTTCTCTTATTGACTACTGGCTACTAGTCGGCTGAAAGCCAAGACTGAGTAACTTATTACTGCTCTACTGCACTACTGCCCTACTGCTCTCTTGCTCTGCACACTATTGTCCTATTGCTCTACTTCTCTGCACACTACTGTTCTATTCTCTCAATCTTGACTTGTATGTCTTCTATTTGATTTACAGCATCCAAAACAACATGTTTATGTTTGTATTGCACTTTCTCTTATTCCTTTTGTGCTTCTACTTGTGGTCTATTGTTTACCCTGTAACTAGAATATCTATTCTGTCTATGTGATTTCCCTTCCCCTTATTTCAGCATGTCTATTGCTCCTCCTATTTGTTTGTTACAATTCTGCCCTATCCCCTGACCCTAGTACGTGATAAGCATGTATTTCTGAACATACTGTGTACTCTAACACCCCTCAACCTGATGCTATTTGGATCCCTATATGAAGGACTATGCTATGACAGTTTAAGTCTTGTAATACTTTTCTGAGGCCTACTTGTGTGCAAGCTTGTCCTATGTGCTTCATACTTGTCCTCAATCCCTCATCTCCCTGCTTGTGATTGTTGAACTTGTCTTAATTTCTGGTTATTGTTCTCTGTGTGCTGTTTGAGTATGTTGGTTGTGCTACAGCCTTACCCTTTTAAAGCTAATTTTCATTAAACCTCTCTCTTTCTCAAAACTGTTCTTACTCACTATGAGCACTCCCACTATACTCTTAGACATTAGGTTCTTCCCCTCTTGCGTGAGCATTGCCTTGGGACCCTTGATCTCCCTCTAAACTTTGACATACAAGAGCTGGCCTTTCCACACTGCAGTTACTCAAATTTGGTTATGACTATCACACCCCAAAATCGAGGGACGAGACCAGTAGCTAACCGAATGATTCCGATCAAGAGGGCCTGGATTGCCTTTCCTACCCAACGCATTACCCCGTGCACAATATATAAATTTAATATGAATTTACAACCAAATTTCCATTTTTCCTTTTTTAAAACTTGAACATTTGATAATCCCAAAATATACAAGCTAAGCACAACATTTCTGACACGGAACCAAGATTACGAATAATTACAACTACTACCCAAAATACATACAACCTACACAGTTCCTACGGAGCCTCTAAGAGTACTAGGAGTTTATACAATACTTGCCGGCAACAAGGCCCCGACTATACCTTAAAAGACATAAAATATACTAAATGAGATGATATAGACTACACACAACTGTTTAACCAAAGAACTAGACCCTTTGACTAAAGCTTATTTTTAAGATGAATACGGGTTACTGATAATCAAGATAATGGAGAAAAATGAATAATAGACAATATTGCAGAAATATAGAAAATTGAAATTAATTGTATTCGAGAATCAGATACCTTTACAAGATGTATTCCCCTCCCTTATATAGGAGATTCTTATAACGTACAACTCTTGCTATGATTACTCATTATTGTCTAATTATTACATTAATGAGGTGTTACAAAGGATAACGGTAATTAGGGTTCGGTTACATAACGTTTGAGTAATCAATTGTGGTCTTTGAATCTGCCCGTAGCTTTGTCTAGATTCATTCTAACCGTGCCTCTCTCCCGTTTTGATCAAGTTGAGTTTCCCGTGGCTGATAAATTCGTGGGTTTACTGAACCGTGCCTCTTTGTACCGTACCTCTTCAAAGAATCACATCCAGCTGTTGCGATTTCCTATGTCCATGTGACTGGCTGAGTTGTCAAAAGCTGGCTTACGTGTGAAACTCTTTTTTACCAATACAGATAGTCTCCCCACTTACCATATATTTAATGATGAATATTTGGTACGTGGATATTCATTTATGGCGGGAATATTTTGCCGTCGCTTTTCCTTGAATCATTGTATCCTTCTCTGTACCATAGGCGTCGTTTCTCACTTCCATTTAATGCTCATACCACATGTCCTTTTCGGATTGGTTCTGCATTTACTCGGCACCTTTTAGGGATTTTTGCGGCTGTGCCAGTCCCGAAGTGACATCTTAAATTATGACTTTTCATCATTATTTTCCTATTTCTTCATGTTTGACGGTTTTCTTCAAGTATAAATACATGTTTTCTTTTCTTTGCTTCCACGAAACACTTTTCTAACTTTGTCTTTTGTAAAGAGCTTTCTTCTTTGCCTTTGCAAACATGTCTTCTTCAAACCAACCTCAAAGAGTAATAGATATTGAAAGTTTAGCGCCTTCTTCTGCTTCGACTAGGAGTCGGAGGGGTGGTAGACTTAGAAGTATAGGAGCCACTCCTTCGAGGGGCTCTTCTTCTTCTCAGATAGTTCCTCCTCCTTCCACTTGATCTCTAGTTTCTCCGAGATTTAGGGTTTCTCGGTCTTTGTCTAGAGGTAGAGGCGAACGCCTTCGTGAACCTGGAGTCGATGAAACTTTCCCTGATGAGTTTGTTTTCTATAGGGATATTCAAATTCTTATAGATCAATCTTCTTCTCTTGGTAGTGTAGAAAGATATCTAACCTTTATAACTGAGGGTCAAATTTCCCTTGTTGGTAGGGAATGCTTTTGGAAATCTGACTTTCCTATCTATATTCCGAATAGTAATCAAAGAATAACATATTACAAGACGGGATATTGTTTTGTTTATAAGTATCCTTTCACTTTAGGGTTTAGACCCCCCCCCCCATTGACCCAGTTATAATTGAGTTTTGCCATTTTTTCAATATCTGCTTAGGACAAGTTGGCCCGCTTGTGTGGCGAGTTGTCGCATGCCTTAGGATTTTGGCTTCTTTAGCCTCGGTTCTTTTTACCTTCAACCATATTATTCACCTCTACTCTCCTACCTTATTTTGTGAAGGGGTTTTTATTCTGACTGCTAGAAGCAAAAGAGTGCTGGTAACCCCTGGAGACGATAAGCATAGGGGCCGGTACCTCCGGTATGTTTCTGTACCCACTGTTGGTTTAGTGGGTGAAGAAAATATTCCCTTCCCTGAGAAGTGGAATCACGCACGTGAGTATGCTTTAGATCACATTTAATTTTTCTTGTTTTGACTTGAGATGTTTTATTAACACCGTATCTGTTTTTTCTTCTCTCAGCAATCATGAATACTGTTGAGAATGTCTCCGGTATTCGTGACTGGTAGAAAAATTGTTGTCTGTTGCTCTTTCAGAAGAGAGATCTTAGAAGTACCTCATTGGGAGGTATGGTTGGCAAGTAAATACCCACGGTAAGTGAAGCTCTTGTTCTTGCTTCTTTCCTTACTCGAGTCTCTTTTTTTGTCGTTTAACTTTTTTCCCTTTTAATAGGGTTCTCTGCTCGTGGGGTGTCTGCTTCATCTATCCCGAAGATGTCCTTGGCTCAAGCCTAGGAAATTATTGTTGGTTCATCTTCCTCGAATAGTGAGTCTCGTTCTGTAGAAGAAGAAGAGGGTGCTTTAGTGAACATGCCATGGAGAAGGCGAGTGGTTTTAGATGATGATCTTATAGCCTTAAACTTGCCTTCCATGTCTGTGATTGAGCCCCCCATCCTTGATGATGTTTCACATTCCCCTATTCATGAGGGTGTTGATCTTTCTCCTGACGACGTCCCTTTGGCTGCTGTCTTTCCTACTTCTTTGAGAGAGGTTGTCTCATCTGTTCCTTTGGATATTTCTATTGCTTTGACTGAAACTTCCTCTACTCTTCAACCTTTCGTGCATTCTGCTTTGCCTGTGGCTTCTCCAGCTCCTCAACCTTCTGTGCCTGTTGTCGTTCCATCTCTGCCTGCTTCCATGCCTTCTGTTAGGGAAGTAGGGCCTTCCAGCAGAGAGACGCGGCAGGTGGTAATAGAGGTTCCAGCTGAGGGGAATCTTTTCAAGAAAATGGGTGAGCCCGAAGTGTGGCTCAAGCCCTTGATAGGTCCCTCTGAGAAAGAAAAGCTAGCCAACCATGGTGCTCTTACATGGGCCAATGAGGTCGTGCATACTTCTTTGAAGGTATGATGCAAGTTATCCTCTTTCACTCTCGTATATGAAATTTACCATATCTGACTGGTTTATTTCTTGTAGATTAACCTTATAGGAATGGAGCTTATGAAGAGGATTTCAAACACGGACCAAGAGACAAAAAAGTTGCAGGCCAATGTTGATAATTGGCGAGCACAATATGATAGCCTAAGGATCGACATGGATGTTTTAGAAGAGGAAAGGAGTACCTTGAAGCGGCAGATGAGACTTGTGGCAGCAGAACTGGCAGTAAAGATGGCTTCTTGCAGTCAGGCTGATAAAGATAAGAGTGTTCTGGAGTCTCCGTTCGCGGAGCAGCTGTCCCGTGCCTCAGAGGAGATTAGAGACTTGAAGAACTTGTTGGGGGCAGAAGGAGGAATACCCAGGTGAGCTCGTGCAATCACCCACTCGTACTCAAGAAGACCTCCGTAGGGATTTAGACAAAGCTCAAACTTTAGAGGAGTCGATTGTACCATTAAGGGTCGCCCATGAAGCTGCGGAAGCGGAGAAGGACAGATTGAGAGCTGAGCTTCAAGTATGGGCAAAGGATTATGAAGATTTGGAAGAGGTGGTTGTTGTCGATGTGAGCTAGGCATATATGAATAATCGCCTTGACACATTGATGGAAATGATTCAAGAGGGTTTTGATCTTAGTGCTGAAATACCAAAACTAAGGAAGCCATGGAGAAGGCTCAACAAGGTCATAACCTCTCTTCACCTGATGGTGAGATTCCAGCCGCTCATGCCTCTTCATCCCCAGTTGCTCCCGCTCCGTCTGCCACTCAAGCCAATCCCTCTTTTGAAAAGATTTAGTTGGTCTATCCCTTTTTTTTCTTTATATCAATTGGTGGTTACCCCCAGTCCCATCGGGGGTAAATTTGGATTTCCTTTAAGTCCCCAAATGACAACTTAGGGGCACCACAATGTATATAAAAATTTTATATGACTAAGTATAAGTTAATACTTAGTTTTGGCCGTTTTAATATATAAATATTAGTTCAACTTTTGTTGAGTTTCTGTATTACTCTTTAAGTCTTTTGCATGCTTCATCTTTCGAGGTTTTAGTTTTACCTTCGAGTTTTGCATGTGGAATGCTTTAGACTACTCGTACCTTTTCTGTAATAGGCATGGTGTCATATTAAATGTGTGCCTTTTTGTAATAGGCATAGTTTATAGAAGAGGGCCCTTTATAATTGGCATGAAGAAGACGTCTCAACTTCATGATAATGCAATAGAGTGATAGGAATTTTACACATGTTTAAGAATGTTTCCAAGGAAAGTTTTTCTTGTTTGAGCTTCCATGACATTTTACATATGTTTGATTATCGTCTAAAACTCATGCTTGCAACTGTTTTTGTTTAAAAGATTTGATATACTCTTGTATTTCGTAATTGTTTTTCATAGGTAACAGTTTTTCGATATTAATACAAGGAAACAACTGTTTTTTATTAGTAACAGTTTTTGTAAGGATTGGGGTTTTTACCCGTAACTGTTTTGGAAACAGTTTTCTAATAAGTGCGAGGGAAATATTTTCATATTCGTAATTGTTTTATTTGAGAACGGTTTCTTGAACAAATAAAAGGATTTAGATCTTTTCATCCATAACTGTTTTATTTGAGAACAGTTTTTTGAATGAGTACATTGATGATGATCTTTTACCCCTAACTGTTTTTGTTACAACAGCTTTGAATAAGTATAAAGATGTACATTTATTTCTCGTGACTAATATTTTTCCTTTCAACCTGTATATGTTCGAAGGTTTTTGCTTTTTGCATTAGGCTTTGTATTTGGATAGCTCTCGATTCTGCTCGTGTCACTTGTCTTGTTGGGTAGATGGGTCTTCAGGCTCGAGCTTTTGACTTTATAATAGTCTTCTTTGCTTCGTCTTAGCCTTCCATACTGTATAGTCTCCCAAGTGTTTGAGCTTTGAAGAATGAAATCTCGAGCACTTGATTATTCCTTCCTTGTGGTCCTTTTCCTTAAACCGGACTCGAAGGTATATAGTTTTTTAGATGATGACTGCTTAACCCTTTTAAAACATCCATTAGAAAGTGTAACCCTATACCGGGAATTGTGTTATTTCCTTGCATCTTTGCAGGTCTAATATCATCATCTGTTGATGGGTTAGCTTTGTGCCTATCATCTAAAAAAGTTAGTAAAATTTTTAAATGTTCAAAATAAAATCGAATGTGTGATACCTGACGGTGGGTATTCTTTTCTTTTAGAAGTAATACTTCTTTAGATGGGTTGCGTTCCAACATGTTGGTAGAACTCTGTCGTTCATAACTTCCAACTCATAGGCGCCTTTCGCAGCTATGCCTCGGATTTTGTAAGGTCCTTCCCAGTTTGGATTTAGGTTTCCTGCACCTGCTTGTTTTGTTGATTGAAAGACTTTTTTGAGGATGAAGTCCCCAATCTTAAAGTATCTTAGATGAGCTTTACGGTTGTAATAACGCTCTATGATTTGTTTTTGAGCTGCCATCCGTATTAATGTTGTTTCTCTCCGTGGTTCGAGCAGGTCCAGGCTGGTCCTTAATTCGTCGTCATTTTCACCTCCATGGCTGTTGAGAACCTTATACTTGGTTTTCCAATTTCCACAGGTATTAAGTCTTCTGAGCCATAAACAAGTGCAAACCGAGTTTCTCTTGTGGCTATCTTTGAAGTTGTTCTATATGCCCATAGTACCACGGGTAACTCATCAGGCCAGTTTCCTTTGGCTTTATCCAGCCGCTTCTTTAGATTGTTGATGATGAACTTATTCGTTGACTCAGCTTGACCATTAGCCACAGGGTGGTAAGGCATTGAAGTGATCCGCTTGATTTTCCAACTTTCGAAGAATTCTGTGATTTGCGAGCCTATGAATTGTGGGCCATTATCACATACGATTTCCTTTGGTATTCCAAAGCGGCATATATGTTTCTCCATAAGAAGCTTTTAACTTCCTTTTCTCGCACTTGTTTGAACGCTTCTGCCTTTACCCATTTTGTAAAATAGTCGGTTAGCACGAGTAAAAACGGTACCTGTCCTTTTGGCTGTGGGAAGAGGTCCCACTATGTCCATACCCCATTTCATGAAAGGCCATGGGGATATTATTGGATGTAATAATTCCGCTGGTCGATGCATGTTATCGGCAAACCTTTGGCATCTCTCACATTTGGATACGAAGTTCTCGGCTTCTTCTTCCATCTTAGGCCAATAGTATCTTGAGGGCTTGCTGACATTCTTCAGATTCTTGAGGGCTTGCTGAAATTCTTCAGTCCATTCGAACTGATTCTGCTTTTTGAGAACTGAGAAGAATTTAAAACTTTTTTTGGAAGATTTANGACGCTGGAAATGGTCTTGTGCTTGTGTTTATTTTACCAACATATCATCAATATAGACTTCCATCGTCTTTCCAAGATGTTCTTGGAACATTTTAGTCACTAACCTTTGATAGGTGGCTCCAGCGTTTTTAAGCCAAAAGGCATAACTTTATAACAGTAAGTCCCCCTGTTTGTAATGAAGGAAGTTCTTTCCTCATCTTAGGGATTCATTTTAATCTGATTATAACCAGAATATGCATCTAAGAAGCTCAACAATTCATGACCTAATGTGGCATCAATCATTTGATCTATATGCGGCAATGGGAATGAATCTTTGGGGCATGCTTTATTTAAGTCAGTATAATCTACGCATAATCTCCACTTGCCATTCTTTTTAGGTACTACCACAGTGTTTTCTAGCCAGTTAGGGTACGTTACCTCTCATATCGAACCAATCTTCAAGAGTTTCTGTACCTCTTCGTCGATCACTTGGTTCTTGAATGGTCCTTGCTTTCTTTTCTTCTGCTTAACAGGTACGAAGGATAGATCTTCATTTAGTTTATGAGTCATCACTTCTGGTGGGATGCCTGTCATATCTGAGTGGGACACGCAAAGCAGCCTGCGTTAGCCTTTAAATAATCAATTAACTTAACTCTTCGAGCGGGGCCTAGCCTCGTGCCTATATACACTTTCTGCTTAGACTTTTGTTCAGATAATGGAACAGCTACAAGCTCCTCCGTAGTTGTTTTGATGTGCTCATCTTCCTCCGGTTCATGAATGACGTCCGGTCTGGAATCTGTATATGTGTGATATAGTATACCTTCCGTGGTAACTTGATTTTCCTTCTTGTAAGTATTTTCTTTCATACCTGTTTTAGCAATAATACCTTCCGTACCTATTTGGGTAGTAATTTCTTCCACCTCTATTTTCTTGTTGTAGTATACCACAGAGTTTATATTTCTTGCAGTTTGCTGATCTCCTTTGATTTGTTGCCCCCATTCAGAGGGGAATTTAATTACCTGATGCAACGTGGAGGGTATCGCTTTTATGTCGTGGATCCATGGCCTTCCAATGATCACGTTATAATCCATGTCAGTATCGATGACTTGGAACCTGGCACTTTTGATCACCCCCTCAGCATAAGTGCTAAGCTCAATTTCTCCTTTTGTTATAACCGTAGAGTTATCAAACCCTGATATGGCTCGTGCTTTTGGGATTACTTGATTCCCCAGTAGCATTTCTTCCACGACTCTTAGATAAATAATATTGACTGAACTGCCTGGATCAATCAACACTCTTGTTACGTTAGTGTCATGAATAAGTAAAGATATTACCAGAGTATCATTGTGCGGAAGCATTAATCCGCTGATATTTGCATCATCGAAGGTTACATCGTCTTCTTCCATATTTTCACAAGCCCGTTTCCCATGTGTAATTGTGAACTTTGTGGTTGTTTTGCAAATCACTCTGTTTACTTCTTCACCCCCGTGTATCACGTTGACGGTTCGTATTGGAAAAGGAGGCTTTGGGGGCTCCTGCATATTCCTCATATATTCCTATTTACCTTTATCACTAAAAAATTCTGTTAAATAGCCCTGTTTTAATAAATTTTCTACTTCACCTTGTAAAAATCTGCAATCCGCAGTTTTGTGCCCATGATCGTTGTGAAATTCACACCAGTGATCTGGGTTTCTTCTACTTGGATTTGACCGCATCTCTTTGGGCCACTTAACCTTGTCTCCCATGTTCCTCAATATTGAGACAAGTTCAGTAGTACTTACATTAAAGGTATGATCCCCAATTTGAGTACTACCTCTAGGTCGTTCATCTCGATCTTTTCTGGATCTAGACGAGGATGAGACTATGTCTCTTCCTTGTGGTCTATAGTCCGACCTAGTGTTTTCGAACCTGGGGCGGATATCGCGTCCCGAGGGTCCTAAGTAAGGATCGTACTTGTTTTTACCTGATCTTCTATCTCATTCAGGACGTCTGGATCTGGAATGATCTTCATCTCTCGAACGAGAAATGATATCTCCTTCTATTCTGAGTTTAGTATTGTACCTGTTATATACATCGTTCCATGTTGTAGCGGGAAATTCTCTTAGACTTTCCTTAAGTCGTCTCGTGGCTTCTGAGCTTTTATCGTTTAGGTTGCTTGCAAATGCCATGGCTGCCCAATTATCAGGCACCCTGGGTAACTGCATTCTTTCTCGTTGAAACCTGTCTACAAACTCACGGAGTAGTTCCGTGTATCCTTGTTTTATTTTGAATATGTCTTCAATTCTCTTCTCAACTTTTTGTGCACCAGAGTGTACTTTTATAAACGAATCTGCAAGCTCAGCAAAAGAGTCAATAGAATTTTCAGGGAGAAGAGAATACCATGTTAGGGCCCCTTTGGTAAGTGTTTCCCCAAACTTTTTGACAAGGACTGATTCAATCTCTTGTTTCGTTAAGTCATTGACTTTTACCCCAGTAGTGAAAGTTGTGACATGGTCGCGTGGGTCAGTTGTTCCATCATATTTGGGAACGTCAGGCATTTTAAACTTCTTGGGTATAGGCAAGGGTGCCGCACTTGGCTTCCAAGGTTGTTGAGAATATCTATCAACATCGATGCCTTTGATGACAGGTGGTACTCCAGGAATTTGCTCGATGTGATCGTTCTGCTCCTTCATCTGTTTCTGCATGGTTAGCAGTAAATTTTGTAATTCTGAGTTATTAGATATACCTGGTCTCATTTCAAGAGATTCATTAGGAGTATCTCCTCTTCCTGAGTTTTCCAACCCAGATTGAAGATTTTACATGGTGATGGTGTTATTGGGGGGTGGCATCGGCGGTGTAGGTATCGCTGCCGGTAATCCTCTCGCAAATTCTTGCAAAGCTTGGCTCACATACTCTGCAATCATTTACTTTACATGATCTTGTTCCACAGTTTGATCATTATCACCATTGTTGTTATTGGATTTTTCTGGGGATGGTTCCCTCGAACCACGTGGGGTTCCTGAAGGCGATGGAACCGGGGTTCCACTCCTTTGCTGGTTGTTGTCATTGGAGTTTGACATAATTTAGAGGATATCACTTGAAAAGTAAACAAAGATTATCTGGCTCCCGGTAACGGAACCAATTTGTTTAACCAAAGAATTAGACCCTTTGACTAAAGCTTATTTTTAAGATGAATACGGATTACTGATAATCAAGGTAATGGAAAAAAATTCATAATAGACAATATTGCATAAATATAGAAAATTAAAATTAATTGTATTCGAGAATGAAATGCCTTTACAAGTTGTATTCCCCTCCCTTATATAGGAGATTCTTATAATGTACGACTCTTGATATGATTACTTATTAATGGCTAATTATGACATTAATAAGGCGTTACAAAAGATAACGGTAATTGGGGTTCGGTTACATAATGTTCGAGTAATCAATTGTGGGTCTTTGAATCTGCCTGTAGCTTTGTCCAGATTCATTCTGACTGTGCCTCTCTCCCGTTTTGATCCAGTTGAGTTTCCCGTGGCTGAAAAGTTCGTGGGTATACTGAATTGTGCCTCTTTGTACCGTACCTCTTCAAAGAATCACATCCAGCTGTCGCGTTTTCCTGTGTCCATATGACTGGCTGAGTTGTCAAAAGCTGGCTTACGTGTGAAACTATTTTTTACCAATACAACGGCCCCGAGAGGAAATGGGGCTCACCAGAACTGCTAGAGAGATGAAGAGGAGACATCAATAACGCTGAACCGAGCTACCTGCTATAGAACCACCTACATCCATATAGAAGATGTAGCGCCCCCGGCAAAAGAGACGTTAGTACCATTGAATAGTACTAGTATGTATAAGCTAACTTTACTCTATGTACAATCAGGCAATGCACATATATGAGGCAGTTAAAGAAACCCAAACAAATATTGCACAGAGATACAGAGAATCACAAATGAGGTTTCCACAGTTTCTTATTTCAATTGTTTCCCCTATTGCGGCACGCAACCCGATCCCACCTTACAATCATATTCCACCCTTATTTCTTCTGTTGCAGCATGAAACCCGATCCTATCTCACAATCACATTACACCCTTATTACTTCTGTTGCGGCATGCAACCCGATCCCACCTTACAATTCTATTGCGGCGTGCAACCCGATCCCACCTTATAATTCTGTTGCGGCGTGCAACCCGATCCCACCTTACAATTCTGTTTCACAGCAACAACCACCAATAATTATATCACAAGGATCTTCATCATGAAGAACATAAGTTCATATCAACCAATAATTATGTGAAATCAAGACACAATGATCCTTACCAATCAGTAATTCATATATGGTGTTGCCACAATCATTTAACTCAATAAAATCAGCCCATATTTACTTTCATCATTTTCTACACAACCTTTAGCACTTGATACGTTCAACAATGTAATTAATAGCAACATCAACCAACAATTCAATCACAAAGATTCTCATCGTCAAGGATATTAATTCGTAACAACCAAGTAACCATATGAAATCAAAGCCACAAAAATCTTTATCAAACAGTGAGTCATATACGGTATGCCATCAACATATAGCTCAATTAGTTTACCCCCGTTTCCTTTCCATTATTTACTACACAGTATTTAGCACTTAGATACATTCAATACTTTGTTTAATTATCATTTCTTTTGTTTTGTAGCACATCCTCTCATACCGATGTATTCAACATTTAACTAGCTTTGCACATGATAGAATAAGCACAAAAAATCACCTTTTCGCAAGCTCATATAACATGGTAATCGACTAAGAAATTCAAAAAACGAAGTCTTACACCTCGACACAGCAGGGAAATCAATTCACATATGTTCAAGCAAGAATTTCATATTGAGTGCTCGGACACCGACAAGATGACTCTACAAGGATTAAAGTTAGCCATACATACCTTGAATCGGAATTCCCCTTTAATTTTCTACCACAATTCACCGGACCTTCTAGCACCTTCAATCTAGTTCACAATGTGACATATTTCACTTAGAATTAGGAACCATAAACATAACTCGAACTCATTTAGGCATTTTATCGAACGCTATGTGACCCCCT
>ML370846.1:128662-163384 GCA_005239525.1 Nicotiana knightiana
AGATTACTAACCCCGTTTTTGTGAATAATCACCCAAACCCGTTTCCCTTTACTAGACTATGACTAGTTGGTTACATGCATGCAAAATCCCTACCCCCCATCTTCATGAACTCACTGAACCATGTTTCATTTTTAACAAAAATCTGGAAATTAAGGTTGATGGGGTAGAATCTTACCTATTATGGTGAAGAAAATGGTGTCCTACTTGATTAGTTCCAAGCTCGAATGATGAAGGAGGATCACTTTGATGAAGTTGTGACTTTCTCTCTCTATAACTCTCTCTTCCCTATCTCTAATTTGTTCAGAAAATCTTTAAAATGGAAGGGGGGTAAGTGTTTTAATGAACTGGGGGGTCGGGTACAAAATTAGAAATTTAACAGTCCCGAAGCAGATATGCAGTCAGGAATACAATCACATTCCTGCTATGCAGTCCGCATTCCTGTCCCATAAATGGCCCTCAAATGTGTCAAAAAGAAAAGTAGATCCCTAGGTACGCGACCACTATGCGGTACGCATACCTGTTATGCGATCGCATAGTGCGTCGCATAACTCCCTTCGCAAAAGTCAAAGTGCAAGAATGTGATAACTATACGGCCCGCATTCGATAAATGCGATCGCATTCTAGGCCGCATAGTTGTCCTCAAAATGGACAGCAAATTGTCCAGGTATGTGACCACTATGCGGTCCGCATACCTGATCTGCGATCGCATAGTGGACCGCAGACCTGCGCAAATCTAGAAAATTTTATCCTTTAAGTTCCGGGGTACTTTTTACTTCACAAGGGTCCGTTTTAAGAATTTCTACAGTTATAACAACACGGGGACCTAATTGGACATTATTTTTAGACATGAAATTTTACGGGTCTTTATAATGACTCTAGGTGTGAGCACTGCCCGAGATCCCTTGATATCCTTAAGGAACTCTGACACATCTGGATCATGTGAAAGGTTGTGAATAGAATGGCAATAAGGCATTCTGGAGATTCTGGGCCTATCAGTAGGCTCCCTATAGTATAACTTCTTCCTTTCATTATTCAGTTTTGTAATTCATGCAAATGGCCTGTAATAATTGTTGTAAACAACTCTTTGGGGATGGATAGTGAAAAGGGAGGGGTAAATATGCATGCTATAGTTATTAGAGGGTATAAGCCATGTTATTAGGTTTTATTCCCTATTTGCACAATAGAAACCATGCGTAGGACTCATATGTGCAAGATCATGCATTAGAGACCATGTTCCCTAGGTCTTACACTTACTGTTTTCAGCATCTATTGGCATCTCATTTCGAAAGTCCTGTGCTAAATTGTGCTAATAACCAGTACTTTACAATCATCCTCTACGCTGCCATGTACACTTAGAGATCCTGTTTAGGATAAACAATACTAATAAACCTGTCATGTTTACATCTCTTGAACCATGTTTAAACAATGCAATATTTATGCATTTAGAGATCATGTTTAGGCTTCTGATTCTGCATCATTCTGCATCTCTGTGCACTAGATACCATGTCCTTAGGATTGCATCTTACTCACTTAAATAAACCTATTGATGCATGAAAAGGAATAAAACAACTTCACTCAATTCTCTCAATCAACTGGTAATAATTCTGAGCTCTGAACACTTAGAACTGCATGCTATTAGGTATGGCGACCTAAAATTGTCTCATAACTGCTACACACCTAGGCAAGCCTTAGGAAATCAGTTACAAGGAATAAAACTAGATCTGCCTCTTTGTTATTATCATTTAGATACCATATTTTAGGATCTGAATCAAGAGACTTTAACTTTGTTTGAGTGATGCTGCTTATTTGCCTTATCTGTGGAGGTACTTGAGCCTTTTCCTGTTTGTATGTTTATCCCCCTTAATTGAAGTCCTATATGTTTTGTTATCTATCGCCCTAGAATTTTTACCTTTAAAACCTGAGGGTCTGCCTTGCACCTCCCTTATAGGATAGAAGTCCTAAATTCCTCCGGGACTAATAGGAAGGGACAGGTAGCAGCATGCAATAGAGGTCAAGACCAACACTCGATTTAGTTACTTTCACGGGGTGGGAAAGGGTAGAATATGGATATGATGACCGGTGCGCTAATATCACGTGTAGCCCCTCTTCGAAGAGTGATTACCGGGTATTGTGCTGATGTGATCCATATTATTATAAACCTAGGATACCCTTTATATGTTTAGATCGTAATCCTTTCAAAATCTAACCTTCTTTACTATTGTCAAACATCTGCATGCTTAAGACTTAAATCCCCTCTTATTTGAGCCTTTATTTGTTTGTTTGCTAAACCGTACAAATTCATAAAAGTTGTTTGGCTGGGAACCACACTTGTGGATCCTGAGGGGTGCCTAACGCCTTCCCCTTAGGATAATTCAAGCCCTTACCCTATCTCTGGTTAACAACGTAGTTGTAAATGAACCCATTTGGTGTCCTAACTCACCTTTAAAAATCGTTAGGTGGCAAGTCTCAAAAACACAAACCCCTTTCCCAAAAGGAAAGAGTTTTCTCAACCGAATTTCATAAACCCGATCTCCGCGAGAAAGAGGGGGTGCGACAGCATGGCGACTCTGCTGGGGACTTTCAGGCTTTTACCATTTTCAAATTGCTTTGTGAATTTGTACCTCTTCCCATTTCCCTTACGCGCAATTACTTGTCTATTTCTTTAAGCATTTATTTTTCTTCAAAAGTAACTGACATGTTTTTCTGTTTCCTTCCTTTGTAACCGCTTTTAAATTATAAACTGTTATATTTACCGCTTTCCTAACGTGAAAATACATGAAAACATGTTTTTAATGCTTATTTATTATTGCATAATCATGCTCAACATTCATACTCCACTCGTGCCAAACAAAATACTATAGCAATGCTTGATGAGTGGTTGCGCTCTTCCTATATTATTACCCCCTAAATTTGGAAAGGCTTATTTGCGGTAAAACTAGTCGATCAGCGGTGCAGTCGATGGTTTCGTGCCTTTCCCCCTTGAGTTGTCCGCTCGAGGGTACTAGTCTAAAACCCCATAGAAACCTTACTCCGTTATGTTGTTTCATGCATCATGGTCAAACCTAGTCAGGCTAAAGTGTGGTCTGCATGATAGCTTTTAAGATTGCTGATGTGCCGGAGAATTTCGGCACATTTAATACCAAATTTCTTAGATTTTAGTTTGTTTTTAAGTGCATTTATATTTTATACTTATGGAATTTTGATTTTTTGCAGTGCATGAGGGTTGAAACTCAAGAACAGTAAAATAGATCAAAAAAGCTGAAAAGGATAAGAAAAAGACAAGATGCAATCGCATAATCAACAAGGGGGGACCGCATATCTTCTATGCGGACCGCATAATGCACAGGTGGACCGCATAGTTCAATAGATTGTTTAGCAAAAATTCAAGTGCAAAAATGCAGCCCATTATGCGATCGCATAACTGGTTTGCGAGCCGCATAATGGACCGCAAACCTCCAATGCCAAAAGGTGAGATCAGAAATGCGATGCAATTGTGCGGTCGCATATCAACAATGCGGACCGCACATCATGAATGCGGCGACGCACCTGGAAACTAGGGTTTGTATCTGCGACGGCTCCATGAAGAATGCGAACCGCATTCCTGTTATGCGACAGGAATGCGGTCGCATAGTTGACCTGGAAGGGCAATTTTGTCCGTTTTTCACCCTGAGTTTTATCCCACTATAAATAGATTTATTGGGGTTTTGTGGGTCATTCTTATCTGGTTTTTGGGCTACAATACACTCATTGAATATTCTTCTCTTTTGGAAGCTTTAGAAGTGAAGATTCCCGTATTTTGTAAGCTTTATGACATTTATTACTCTCATCTTTTTGTATTTAAGCATGAGTAGCTAGCTTTAAATACTAAGGTTGTGGACCCTAAATGGGTGTTATGTTATTGGGTATTTAACATTGAATATATATATATATATATATATATAATGGTTGATTGATATTTATTTACTTCTCATATATATATACACGGATCATTTATCTTATAAATATCATCACGTTCTGTGCATTTATTTGGATAACTAAATTTTGTATGCTAATTGTTGATGTTAAATAGTCGAGTCTGATGGGAGTAAGGGCCTAACCTTGTTTGCCTTGCAAAAAATTAGGCAAGAAGTCCCCATATTCGGCATGGTCTCCAATATCCACCCAAAATTGCTAAGTTGGTGGGAAGATTCTAGTGATAATACTCTCGTCAGAAAATACCTGGGCAATCTACCATCTCTCCTAGAAATCCAGCCTAACAACATGAGACTGTCAAAAGGCTGAAGGGGCCGAAGGAGGACATCTAGCCGGAGCATACCTGTTGCTGGGACTTTGCTAGCTGGGGAAACTGTACGAGGGAAGCAAGAATTTCGAGTCTGGGGAAGGTCCTTCTGGGACCAAGTAGATAGGAATGTGTTTCTTTTACTTTATCAATGTAATAAGGCCAATGGCCATTAGTGCCATTTACTTCCTATTTATTTAGTGTCGTTTTGGGATTCGTCTATTTTCTTATCAATAAATTTAGGCATTTAGCATCTTAAGTTCTCCAAATCAATTTGTCGCTAGTCCTACCTCGGGCACAAAAGAGGTCCCCAAATTAGGACGCGTTTTACATTCCGCACTATGTGTTTAGATACCGCAATACTTTTCATAATCCTCACTGACTTGGCTACCTTTTGTTTTTGTTTTCCTCTTTCTTTATTTATTTATTCCCCTCCCCAAAGGTTAGTTCGTGCACTCTGGCATCATCATCCTATCTTACAAGATCCAGGGGCCCTCCACCCTCTCCTCCTCTTAGTCCTCCCAAAGGCAAGAACAAAGGCAAAAAGAAAATGGAAGATTCAGGAAACAACAGAAATGAGCATGTGGTTGAACGGGTAGAGGCCACTGATGTCCAGGGTATTCGGATTCAGAATGAAATTGTGTCACAGCTGGAACGAAAGTTGTCAAAGTTTCAAGAAGAGCTTGATCAAGTTCGAAATCTGGAAAACCTGTCATTCTCCCTCAACATCCCAGACGTCAACATCCAGAATCCTACACCTCCTCAAAACATCCCAAAGCAGCAAAATTATCCCGCAGCTCATCATCACACTACCCCACCAAAGAACCAAACTTTTCCAGCACAATGCAATGCCTGCCATACTCCAAATAACACTCCACTGCTTATCCCAGAACCTCATAACTCCACAAATGACCATTTCCACACTCATCCGCCAGGCCACCGTAACAATCACATCTACATGGAGACCATGCCACACTCCACTCCCCCTATCACATACACACCTGAGTCTGACGAAAAGGACCTGCTTATCAAGAACTTGACCGAGGAACTTAGGAAGCTAACTAGCCGGGTTCAAGGCGTCGAGGGAATCAAGGGAGTCGAAGGATTGAACTATGAAGACCCCTGCATACAGCCCGATGTCGAACCGCCCGAGGGATACAAACCTTCTAAGTTTAAAATGTTTGATGGTACAGGTGATCCAAGGGTCCATCTGAGAACTTATTGTGACAAGCTGGTTGGAGTAGGGAAGGATGAAAGGATCCGCATGAAGCTGTTCATGAGGAGCTTGAAAGGAGATGCGTTGTCTTGGTACATCAGCCAAGATCCCAAGAAATGGTCGAATTGGGTGAGCATGGCATCTGACTTTATGGACAGATTCAGGTTCAACACAGAGAACGCACCAGACGTGTTTTATATTCAGAATTCGGAAAAGAAGCCCACGGAGACATTTCGCGAGTACGCTACTCATTGGAGGTCCGAAGCTGCCAAGGTCAGACCCGCCTTAGAAGAGAAGCAGATGAATAAGTTCTTTGTCTGGGCTCAGGACCCGCAGTACTATGAATGATTGATGATGATCGAGAACCACAAATTCTCCGATATTATCAAGCTGGGGGAGAGAATCGAAGAGGGTATTAAAAGTGGTATGGTCACGAATTTTCAAGCCTTGCAAGCTACAAATAAGGCTTTTCAGTCTGGTGGTGTGTCTAAGAAAAGAGACGCGGGAGCCGTGATGATTGCACAAAGAACCAAATCCCCACTCAAATACCAAACTTACCCAACACCTCCACTAACATATCAACCAACCCCAAATTACCAAGCACCCTCACCCTCATACCAAGATCCACCACCCACTTATCAATCACCTCCACCACCAACTTATCAATCACCTCCACCACCGACATATCAACCTGCTTCACCCAGATACTCACAACCCGCTCCTGTCTACCACACTTACAATTCCCAACCATCTCATTACCAATCACCCCCTACCCGTCAAAACTTCCCTAAACCTCGTCCTAATTTTGGATCGCAGACCTCCAAAACAGTATACCGCCATCGCTGAACCATCGGCCAGATTTATGAGAAGCTCAAAGTTGTTGGTTATGTCACCCCCATCCCATGCTGCAACCCCTGAGAATCGTTCTCAATGGGTCAACCCAAACAAGTCCTGTGCATACCACTCTGACATGAAGGGGAACACTATCGATGAATGCCGCTCTTTGAAGGACAAGATACAATCCCTGATTGACAACAAGGTCATCGTGGCAAAGGAATCTGCTCCAAATGTCCGCCACAATCCTCTTCCGGACCATAAGGGTGGAGGCATCCACTTGATTGAAATAGAAGATGATTGGGACCCCAAGGGATCAATCGGGTTGATCGCAGAAGGCGATGATCCAAAGAAACCTGCAGTCACTCTCAACCCGATCATAGTCCAGATTCAACTGTCTGAGGATGCTGAGGTAAATATGACCATGCCTCTTGATTTTGAAGCAACGTCACCTGCAAAGACACCAGTATCGATTGAAGTTGAGTTCATGTCTCCGGCAAATGCACCCGCACCATTTGATATTGCAGTCTTGCCACCCAAGGCACATGTTCCACTTAAAGTAAGGATAGCCATACCAATTCCAGTGGCGATGTTGACCACGCCACCCTTCTATACAAATGTTGTACCATGGGACTATACATCCGAGGCGAGAAGGAAAGGAAAAGTCAGGACTGAAGAAGTTGTTGCAGCGCATGGTATGACAAGAACCGGTAGAGTCTATACCCCTGAACATCTGGTTGAATCTAGCAGGCAGACTTCTAATCAGCCTCCCATTATTAAGACAGGTCCGGATGACCTTTGGAGGAAAGTACAGGCCAAGGAGTATTCGGTCATCGACTAGCTAAACAAAATGTCAGCGCATATATCCATCCTCTCTTTGCTGCAGAATTTTGAGACACACAGGAATGCTTTATTGAAGGTGTTGAACGAAGCCTATGTGCCAAACAACATCACTAGCGGAGAAATGGATAATATGGTGGGCCAAGTGTTAGAGAGTCAAAAGATCACTTTCCATGAGGACGAGCTGCCTCCTGAAGGGTTGGGCCATAACAAAGTACTCCACATCACTGTGTAATGCGAAGATTATTTCATCACTAGAATCCTGATCGATGGGGGATCCAGTCTTAACATCTGTCCGCTGATAACGTTCAAGAAATTGGGTAAAGGGCAACATGATATAAAGGATGGAGCAATCAACGTGAAGGCCTTCGATGGATCTCAGAGGTCCACCATTGGTGAGATCAGCCTATGCCTGCAAATGGGGCCAACCTAGTTCGAGGTGGACTTCCAAGTGATAGATGTGTCAGCGTCCTACAATATGTTATTGGGACGACCCTAGATCCATGATGTCGGGGCCGTAGAATCAATGCTACATCAGGCAGTGAAGTTCGAGTGGAACCACCAAGAGGTGATTATTCATGGTGACGGTAGCAACCCTATTTACAGTCGCCAGACTATCCCACTGATTGAAGGAAGAAGGAAGCCAGGCGGAGAAACTTACCACCACATTGAACGGGTCAACACTATCGACAAAGACAAATGGTGGGATAGCAAGATCGCAATTATGATGAATTAGCGAGGGTACGAGCCAGGTAAAGGGCTCGGCAAGAACCTTCAGGGGATCTCCAAACCTATCAAACTTAATAAGCACGGAACCACTTTCATTTTGGGATACGAATACACTTGGGAAGAATTCAAAAACTCGTTGCCACCATAGCGCGGTCCTTATTACCCTTTGGAGCAACCAATACCTCATCTGGAACAGACCTTCCAACAGGCCGACGTTATTTATGGATCAGACGAAGAAGAAGAAATTGCAGCAATGAGGAACATGTTTCTGGAGGACAGTGATATGGACTGTTGTGTTATTCTCAAGGAGGAGGGGGAGGAAGGCCCTTCCATACAGGCTGTGAGAAGAGGGACGTACCTCAAGAATTGGACTGCCGGAACAACCAAAGCCCGACGACCCTCGGGGTAGCAAAGCTAAAACAAGCACTATTCATTGTTTTTATTTACAAAATGATTTCCTTTTTCGCATTTTAATTCCTGAAATAAGATCTTCAATGTTCAAAACAATCATTCAATTTATCAAAAGCATTTTTAAATTTTCTTATGAATCAATATTATTGCTATCATTTTTTCTCTCATTACTTTACCTATACAGCATTACTATTACATGTCTTGATGAACCGATGACTGTGACATGCAACGAGACAACGCAACAAACAGACGTGGATTTAGAAGAAGATGACATACCTGACGAGATTGTCAAAGAAGTTGAGAATTTTTGAGAACAGACCTAAGCCCAACCTGGACGAGACTGAAAACATCAACCTGGGAGATTCAGAAACTGTTAAAGAAACTCGCATCAGCATTCATTTGTCGCCGTCAGAAAAGAAAGAATATGCAGAATTTCTAAAGAGTATGAGGATATATTCGTTTGGTCGTACGACGACATGACTGGTCTAAGTACGTCTATTGTGGCTCACAAATTTCCAACCAATCCAGTCCACCGGTAAAACAAAAGCTCAGGAATTTCAAACCCGACATGAGTTTAAAAATCAAAGAAGGTTCTCAGGGTAGTTGAGCACCCGACATGGTTAGCCAACATTGTGCCAGTACCAAAGAAGGATAGGAAGGTAAGAGTCTATGTCGACTACCGGGATCTCAACCGGGCTAGTCCGAAAGACGACTTCCCTTTGCCAAATATACATATCCTTATTGACAATTGCGCCAAGAATAAGCTACAATCATTCATGGATTGCTTCGCTGGTTATCATCAGATCTGGATGGATGAGGAAGATGCTGAGAAAATAGCTTTCATTACTCCGTGGGGAGTGTACTGTTACAAGATGATGCCATTCGGCCTGAAGAATGCAGGGGCCACCTACATGAGAGCTATGACCACTATCTTCCACGACATGATTCACAAGGAGATTGAGGTATACGTGGATGATGTTATTATCAAGTATAGGAAATCCACTGACCACATAGAAGATTTGAGGAAGTTCTTCAAAAGGTTGCGGAAATACAATCTGAAGCTGAACCCCGCGAAGTGTGCATTCGGGGTTCCTGCTGGAAAGTTGCTCGGGTTCATTGTCAGCCGCCGAGGGATAAAATTGGATCCGTCAAAGCCATTCAAGAACTACCACCGCCAAGGAACAAGAAATATGTGATGAGTTTCTTGGGAGACTTAATTACATCAGCCGATTCATAGCACAGTCTACAGTTATTTGTGAGCCGATCTTCAAGATGCTGAAGAAGGACGCCGCAACAAAGTGGACCGATGATTGTCAAAAGGCTTTCGACAAAATCAAGGCATACCTTTCAACACCACCAGTCTTGGTACCGCCTGAGCCAAGTATACCTCTGTTACTATACCTTGCAGTGTTAGATGGAGCTTTCGGGTGCATTCTGGGGCAGCACGATGAAACATGAAGAAAGGAGCAAGCCATTTATTATCTCAGCAAGAAGTTCACTCCGTACGAGGCCAGATATTCTCTATTGGAAATCACTTGTTGTGCTTTGAATTGGGTAGCTCAGAAGCTGAGGCATTACTTCTGTGCCTACACAACGTATCTCATATCGAGAATGGATCCATTGAAGTACATCTTTCAGAAGCCCATGCCCACTGGCAAGCTAGCCAAGTGGCAAATCCTGCTGACTGAGTTCGATATTATCTATGTGACTCAAAAAGCAGTCAAGGGACAAGCACTGGAAGACCATCTTATTGAGAACCATGTAGATGGAGAATACGAACCTCTAAAAATGTATTATCCCGATGAAGAGGTATCATTCATAGGAGAAGACATTGCAGAATCCTATGACGGTTGGAGAATGTTCTTCGATGGAGCAGCGAACTTTAAGGGAATTGCATTGGAGCAGTCCTAATATCATAAACCGGTCAGCATTATCCGATATCTGCCAAACTCAGATTCCCCTGCACCAACAATATGGCAGAGTATGAAGCCTGTATCTTAGGGCTCAACATGGCCATTGACATGAACGTCCAGGAGCTGTTAGTGATTGGTGACTCAGATTTGCTGGTACATCAGGTACAAGGAGAGTGGGCTACCAAGAATTCCAAGATACTGCCGTATCTGCACCACGTACAGGAATTAAGAAAGAGGTTCACGAAGATAGAATTTCGGCATGTCCCCAGAATCCAGAATGAGTTCGCCGATGCATTGGCTACTTTGTCCTCAATGATCCAACACCCGGACAAGAATTTCATTGATCCTATTCCCGTAAAGATCCATAATCAGCCAGCTTATTGCGTCCATGTCGAAGAGGAAGCATATGGAAATCCCTGGTTTCATGACATCAAGGAGTATTTGGCAAAAAGAGATTACCCAGAGCTTACGAATCCCACTCAGAAATGCACACTTCGATGACTATCGAACAACTTCTTTCACAGCGGAGGAATCCTATATAGGAGGACTCCCGATTTGGGATTATTACGTTGTGTCGATGCAAAGGAAGCATCCAAGCTGCTAGAGGAGATTCATGCTGGGACCTGTGGCCCGCATATGAACAGTTTTGTTCTGGCAAAGAAGATACTCCGAGCTGGTTACTTTTGGATGACTATGAAAACGGACTGCATCCAGTATGTCCGGAAATGCCACCATTGTCAGATACACGCAGATATGATAAAGATACCTCCAAACAAGCTCAACGCAACAAGCTCACCATGGTCGTTCGCTGCCTTGGGCATGGACATTATTGGACCAATCGAGCATGCCGCCTCCAACGGACACAGGTTCATTCTGGTAGCCATCGACTATTTCACCAAATGGGTCGAAGCAGCATCCTACAAAGCAGTGACTAAGAAAGTTGTGGAAGACTTTGTCCGCGACCGTATTGTTTGTTGATTCGGAATTCCTGAGTCAATCATCACCGACAATGGTTCCAATCTCAACAGTGACTTCATGAAAGCTTTGTGCGAGGCTTTCAAGATCAAACACAAGAATTCCACAGCTTACAGACCTTAGATGAATGGAGTTGTAGAAGCCGCCAACAAAAACATCAAAAAGATACTAAGAAAGATGATAGAAAGTCACAAGTAGTGGCACGAGAAGTTATCATTTGCCTTATTGGGATATCGCACCACAGTTCACACCTCAACAGGGGCAACTCCCTCTATGCTAGTTTATGGTACTGAGGTTGTTATTCCTGCCGAAGTTGAGTTTCCATCTCTAAGAATTATACAAGAAGCTGAGCTCAGCGATGCAGAATGGGTAAAGAGTTGTTATGGGCAACTAGCCCTCATAGACGGAAAGAGAATGCATGCAGTCTGTCATGGTCAACTCTATCAGAACAGAATGACCCGAGCCTTCAACAAGAGAGTCAGGCCTAGACAGTTCACACCGGGGCAGCTAGTGCTGAAGAAGAACTTTCCACATCAAGACAAAGACAAAGGGAAGTTCTCTCCCAACTGGCAGGGTCCGTACATAGTTCACCGGGTACTGACAGGAGGAGCACTTATACTCGCAGAAATGGACGGAGAATTCTGGCCAAAGCCAATCAATTCAGATGCAGTCAAACGCTACTATGTGTAATCTTTATGCTATTTTAGTGATGTAAATTGAACTACACCTAACCTGATTCCCATTTAAGAGGGGATGCGTAGGCAGCCCTATGGGTACGGTCACAATTCAATAAAAAATTTATTTTTCCCCGCAATTGGACCCTCAAAATTCTGAAGCAAGATCAGCCAATCGCCGCACGAGCAACAGTCAGAGATATTCACCCATCAAACTGGGGCAGAATTTTGAGGAGGACCCTCAAAATTTCGTAGCAGGAGAGGTTGCAATGTCCCGAGTCATGTCACGATCGTCGGTTCATCCCAAAATTATTTTTTAATTATACATTATGCTTTTATAAAATCATGCATGTTTGTTCTTGAAATAGCTTTGTTTAGCAACGCTACCCCAAAAATACAAACAGTATCATCAGATCGAGCCCAGCAAGTCAAGAAAAGCCAGTGGGGATACGAACTAAGCCCCTTCCCCCCCCCCCNTATAGAACTCACGATCTTTCTTTGGTTGCAGGCACTAAGGTTGCAAAATCCCTAAACAAATTGTCCGCCCTGGGGACAAATGTTGTCCAAAATACGACTCTCAAAACTGATGCACTTGCCGACGTTCGCACATGCCTCAATGCTCCACAGTCACAATGCTCTCAATAATCACAATGCTGCAATTCATCACCAGCTATGAATTCCTACTGTCATTTTATTTCTTAAATAAGGCTACCATTCTGCCTTCCGAGGCTAAGCGCTATCTCCATTTGCATCGTTGCATAAGGGTACCTTTCTGCCTTCCGAGACTAAACGTTGTCTCCATCTGCATTTGCATATTTGCATAAGGTTACCATTCTTCCTTCCAAGGTTAAGCTCTACCTCCATCTACATTTTGCATAAGGCTACCTTTCTGTCTTTCGAGACTAAACAACGTCTCCCTCTGCATTCGCATCTTTGCATAAGGCTACCATTCTGCCTTCCGAGGTTAGCTCTACCTCCATCTACATCATTGCATAAGGCTACCATTATGCCTTCCGAAGTTAAGCTCTACCTCTATCCACATTGTTTCATAAGGCTATTCTGCCTTACGAGACTAAACAATGTCTCCATCTGCATTTGCATCTTTGCATAAGGCTACCATTCTGCCTTCCGAGATTAAACGATGTCTCCATATGCATTTGCATCTTTGCATAAGGCTACCATTCTGCGTTCCGAGACTAAGCACTGTCTCCATCTGCATTGTATAAGGCTACCATCCTGCCTTCCGAGGCTAAGCTCTGCCTCCAATTTACCTTTCGAGACTAACCGCTGGCTCAAGCACTATTTACTTTGCTTTCCTTTCGGGCTAAGCTATGCCCTTTTATTCGCAAGACTAAGCTCTTTCTCGTCAGCATTATTCTATTGCATCTGTGTGGGCTGAAATATCGCCAACTCATCCAAAGACGTCATCATTCGGAAACACCATTTTCATGGCTCGAGAACACCATGTCATGGCCTGAGGATCTCTTTCAACCTCGGCATATCATTATTCAAAGGCATCATGGTTCGATGGCAACATCCTTATGGCCCCAGAACATCATTTTCATGGCTTGCGAATCCTACATCAAGCAATTCATATCCCAGGACGCCATCCTTAACCGCCCGAAGACATCATTTATGGTCCAACGAGAATTTGCATCATGTTCAAATTACGCACAATATATGCTTGTATTATTTATTTGCAGGTAATCTGGCGAGAAAACTGCCATACCGGCAGGAGCGGTCCCGCTCTAGTTCTCCTAACAACCTCGTAAGCCGCTTATTCAATCAGTCCCAAATGTTGCGTCCGTTCTTGTAAGAAACTTCATCGGTATACTTCATCGATGACTCCTGAACTACATACGACCTGATTTATGTAAAACCAGGTATATGTAGGAAACTCAGAATTCAGATTGCGGCCGGAATCTCTCCAAACCATTTCACTCGGTCAAAATTGGCCATCATCTCTTTACCCGAAAACTCTTCCATCTTTCCCGGGTAAAGAGGGGCAGTTGTTGATACCCAATTTTTCCCATAATATTTTAAAATTACATATATACCTTCAAAAACATGCTTTCATAGCAATTGGTATTTTTCTATAATTTTACCTTATTTTTATTAATTTATTTTAATTCATCCAGTATTTTATTACTAATAATCAATTACAAAATCGCATTACAAATGATTTCAAAAGCATTTATTAATTTAATGTATTATTTCTGGTCCTATTAAGATCAAATTATTTCACAATTAGCCAAATTGGCACTCTTTGGCTATAATTGCAATAACTTTGCAACTATAGCCTAATCATATGTTTTATACTATTTTTATCCAATAATTAGTCGTTTGCATTTTTTTAATACTTATTAATCATTTTAATTTAATTTACTAAGCATCAATTTCATTTTTTACAATTATCATCTATTTTATTAATTATTTTAGTTAATTTTAATTGGGTATTTAATAGTTAGCCACTCTCTATTTAAATTCTACCCTAAATCCAGCCGGACCCCTAACCCAATTCAATAACCCACATACCCAAGCCCAATTCACCATACCACCCGGCCCAATTCTCACTCAATTTGAACAGTTGATTAATTTCAATCAACGGTCCAGATCCCCCTTACCTAAAATAAACCCTAAAGACTACCCCCTTTCCCTCTTTCATTCACTCAGTCGTCTCTCTCAACTCTCTAATCTCTCTCTCTAAAACGTTCCACCTGCTGGGCCCATTCCCTCCTTTCTCTGGTCGTCTCCCTGTTGGAATCCATGGTGGTCTCGCCACCTACCAGCCTTATGGCTCCCCCTTGAACGTGTGTCATCGTTTTGAGGCCTTCAAGTGAACCAGAGGTGGTTCACTCACCTCCCATGGTTTCTCATACCATTTTTCGGCCATCCACGGCCGTCCGAGTAAGATTTCTTCATTTCCGGGTAGAACCAGTGGTTCTTTAGCCGATTCTCCTTCTCTTTGGGTTGTCTCTATGAAAACCTAACTATCAGTCTCTGATATTCATAGATCTATAATAGATCTTGTCTTATTCCGAGCTATTTTTAGTGTTTTCAAAAGGGTTTTTCGATTTTTATGAAGTGACTCTTCATCTTCAAACTAGGGTTTTCAAACCTCTTTTCAAAAATGATTTCCCTTCAGATTTTAAGTATTATCTTATAATTTTCGTTATGTTTAAGCTTTATTTGAGCTTTTTCCCTTTGTGTCTGAGTTATTTTGTTAAAAACCCCAAAGTCTTGGCTTTAATTTGTGACTCTGAGTTTGTTTTGATAATAGGTTTAGCTATTCTATTATGTTCACTATGTTCTCATGAATACTCTGTGATCTCGTGATTTTTACCCCATGTTCGCTTGTTAGGGTTTCCGGCTGATATTATCCTTGCTTATTATGTGGTTCTACTCTATTTTTGTTCATCGATATCTCTGAATCTTTACTTCTCCTGCTTGTATTATGCTTATTCAGTAATTCATGTTATGCTCTATGTAAATCCCTAATTTCGTGTGATTTTACCCTATTTTAATTGCTAGGGTTTTTGATTCTCACCCATTATGTGTTAATTCCGTGTAATTTGTGTTGATTCCTAAATCAGTACTACTCCTATTTGAATCCCTAATTTCCCTGTGATTGATTTCCTTTAATTGATTTCCTGTGATAATATCTCTACTTATTTCCAACATTTAGTTATTTCTTGCCTTATTACATGACTGACTAAACTGTCAATTGATTCTTACATTATTTCCTTAATTAAGACCTTATGAACCTGATCCCAATTTCTTACTGTATTTGAAGTCTTTCCTTATTTGATGTACATGATTTCTTTCCTTACTTGCTACCTATTCTGACCATTTGAAATTAACTCCCTTAATTAAAGGAGTACTTGTACTGATTTTATACTAATTGATTTTTGAGTTCCATAATTACTGGACAGTCTGATTCTTACCTTATTTTACCTAGCTTCAAACTATTATATATACTACTCTCATTAAATAGTCTAAGACGAACACACACACACAAACACACACACAAGCATACTCATTGCTCTCTCTTACTTTCTTACTCATTCTCTCTTGCTTCTCTTATTGACTACTGGCTACTCAGTCGGCTGAAAGCCAAGACTGAGTAACTTATTACTGCTCTACTGCACTACTGTCCTACTGCTCTCTTTCTCTGCACATTACTGTCCTATTGCTCTACTTCTCTGCACACTACTGTTCTATTCTCTCAATCTTGACTGGTATGTCTTCTATTTGATTTACAGGATCCAAAACAACATTTTATGTTCGTATTGCACTTTCTCTTATTCCTTTTGTGCTTCTACTTGTGGTTCTACTGTTTACCCTGTAACTAGCATATCTATTATGTCTATGTGATTTCCCTTCCCCTTATTTCAGCATGTCTACTTTTCCTCCCATTTCTTTGTTACAATTTTGCCCTATCCCCTGACCCTAGTACATGATAAGCATGTATTTCTGAACATAGTGTGTACTCTAACACCCCTCAACCTGATGCTATTTGGATCCTTATATGAAGGACTATGCTATGACAGTTTAAGTCTTGTAATACTTTTCTGAGGCCTACTTGTGTGCAAGCATGTTCCTATGTGCTTCATACTTGTCCCTAATCCCTCATCTCCCTGCTTGTGATTGTTGAACTTGTCTTAATTCCTATTTATTGTTCTGTGTGTGTTGTTTGAGTATGTTGGTTGTGCTACTGCCTTACCATTTTCAAGCTAATTTTCATTAAACCTCTCTCTTTCTCAAAACTATTTTAAAAATGTTCTTACTCACTATGAGCACTCCCACTATACTCTTAAATATTAGGTTTTGCCCCTCTTGTGTGAGCATTGCCTTGGGACCCTTGAGCTCCCTCTGAACTTTGAAACACAAGAGCTGGCCTTTCCACACTGCACTTACTCAAATTTGGTAATGACTGTCACACCCCAAAACCGAGGTACGAGACCGGCACCTAACCGAATGATTCCGGTCAAGCGGACCTGGATTGTCTTTGCTACCCAATGTGTTACCCCGTGCAATATATACAAATTTAATATGAATTTACAACCAAATTTCCATTTTTCCTCTTTTAAAACGTCAACATTTGATAATCCCAAAATATACAAGCTAAGCACAACATTTCTGACACGGAACCAAGATACGAATAATTACAACTACTACCCAAAATACATACAACCCACACAGTGTCTACGGAGCCTCTAAGAGTACTAGGAGTTTATACAATACTTGTCGGCAACAAGGTCCCGGCTACACCTTAAAAGACATAAAATATACAGAATAAGATTATATAGAATACACACGGCCCCGAGAGGAAATGGGACTCACCAGAACTGCTAGAGAGATGAAGAGGAGGCACCACTAACGGCGAACCGAGCTACCTGCTATAGAACCACCTACATCCATATCGAAGATGTAGCGCCCCGGGCAAAAGGGACGTTAGTACCATTGAATAGTACTAGTATGTATAAGCAAACTTTACTCTATGTACAATCAACCAATGCACATATATGAGGCAGTTAAAGAAACCCAAACAAATATTGCACAAAGATACAAAGAATCACAAATGAGGTTTCCACAGTTTCTTATTTCAATTGTTTCCCCTGTTGCCTGTAATAATTGTTGTAAACAACTCTTTGGGGATGGATAGTGAAAAGGGAGGGGTAAATATGCATGATATAGCTATTATAGGGTAGAAGTCATGCTATTAGGTTTTATTCCCTATTTGTGTAATAGAAACCATGCTTAGGACTCATATGTGCAAGAGCACGCATTAGAGACCAAGTTCCCTAGGTCTTACACTTACTATTTTCAGCATCTATTTGCATCTCATTTCGAAAGTCTTGTGCTAAAATGTGCTAATAACCAGTACTTTACAACCATGCTCTACGCAGCCATGTACACTTAGAGATCCTTTTTAGGATAAATAACACTAATAAACCCGTCATGTTTACATCTCCTGAACCATGTTTAAACAATGAAATATTTGTGCATTTAGAGATCATGTTTAGGCTTCTGATTCTGCATCATTATGCATCTCTGTGCACTAGATACCATGTCTTTAGGATTTCATCTTACTCGCTTAAATACACCTACTGATGCATGAAAAGGAATAAAACAACTTCACTCAATTCTCGCAATCAACTAGTAATAATTCTGAGCTCTGAACACTCATAACTGCATGTTATTAGGTATAACGACCTTAAATTGTCTCATAACTGCTACACACCTAGGCATGCCTTAGGAAATTAGTTACAAGGAATAAAACTAGAACTGCCTCTTTGTTATTATCATTTAGATACCATATTTTAGGATCTGAATCAAGAGACTTTAACTGTGTTTGAGTCATGCTGCTTATTTGCCTTATCTTTGGAGGTACTTGAGCATTTTCCTGTTTGTATGTTTATCCCCCTTAATTGTAGTCCTATATGTTTTGTTATCTGTCGCCCTAGAATTTTTACCTTTAAAACCTGAGGGTCTGCCTAGCAGCTCCCTTATAGGATAGAAGTCCTAAATTCCTCCGGGACTGATAGGAAGGGATGGGTAACAACATGCAATAGAGGTCGAGACCAACACTCGATTTAGTTACTTTCACGAGGTGGGAAAGGTTAGAATATGGATATGATGACCGGTGCGATAATACCACGTGTAGCCCCTCTTCGAGAAGTGATGACCGGGTATTGTACTGATGTGATCCATATTATTATAAACCTAGGATACCCTTTATTTGTTTAGATCGTAATCCTTTCAAAATCTAACCTTCTTTTCTATTTTCAAACATTTGCATGCTTAAGACTTAAATCCCCTTTTATTTGAGCCTTTATTTGTTTGTTTCCTAAGCCGTACAATTCACAAAAGTTTTTTTGCCAAGAACAACACTTGTGGATCCTGAGGGGTGCCTATACCTACCCCTTAGGATAATTTCAAGCTCTTACCCTATCTCTGGTTAACAACGTAGTTGTAAATGAACCCCTTTGGTGTCCTAACGCACCTTTAAAAATCGTTAGGTGGCGACTCTTCAAAACACAAACCCTTTTCCCAAAAGGAAAGAGTTTTTCTCAACTGAATATCATAAACCCGATCTCCGCAAGGAAAGAGGGGGCGCGACAGGGTCATCATGAGGGCAATCGAACGGCGGAGAAGGTACTTGAATTTGGGTATTATTGGTCGTCACATTACCATGATGCCAATAAAATGGTCAAGGCATGTGACTAATGTCAAAGGCAAGGATCAATCTCTAATAGGAATGAAATGCCAATGCACTTTGTGATGGAAGTCGAGATTTTTTATATGTGGGGAATTGATTTTATGGGTCCCTTTATGAGCTCGTGTGGTATGAAATACATCTTGGTGGCAGTGGACTATGTGTCCAAATGGGTTGAAGCAATCTCTTTACCGAACAATGAGGCAAGGAGTGTGACCGCATTTTTAAAGAAAAACATATTCACACGGTTTGGCACTCCTAGAGCCATTCTTAGTGATGGTGGGTCTCACTTCTGTAACAAGTCTTTCACGGGGATACTAGAGAAATTTGGTGTCAAGCATAAGGTGGCCACACCTTATCACCCTCAGTAAAGTGGCCAAGTTGAAGTTTCCAACCGGGAGACAAAGAATATTCTAGCAAAAACCGTTAATGCAAACAAGACCGACTGGTCAAGGAAGCTAGATGATGCGTTGTGGGCATACCGCACAGCGTACAAGACCCCTATTGGCACTTCTCCTTACCGGTTAGTCTTCGGTAAGGCATGTCATCTACACGTAGAGCTGGAACACAAAGCCATGTGGGCTGTAAAAAGGTTGAACCTGGACTGGGTTGAAGCTGCAAATTTGAGGTTAACACAACTCAATGAAATGGAAGAATTATGTTTCCATGCATATGAGAGCGCAGCTGTGTACAAAGAAAGGATGAAGTTTGTCCACGACAAAAATATCTTGAAAAGTGTGTTCAAGTCAGGTAACTTGGTTTTTCTCTTTAATTCAAGGCTCAAATTATTTCCGGGCAAACTCAAATCAAAGTGGTCCAGTCCGTTTAAGGTGGTATATGTCTCCCCTTTTGGAGCCGTGGAATTAGAATCTGAGGATGGGCTCTGAACCTTTAAAGTGAATGGCCAGTGAGTCAAGCACTACTTGGGCACAGATGGAGAAAAGCACTTGGTGGAACAGTTGGCTCTCAAAGATGGTCCATTCCCGACCAATGAGTAAGCCCCAAGAGGGGCCAAATTCGTCGTGTCGCGACGTTAAATCAAGCGCTTCATGGGAGGCAACCCATGTGTGGTAACATCCTTTTTGTCCTTAATTTTTAAGTTTTGTTAGATAGATTAAATTGAGAAATTTAAGGTGTGTTAGAGTGCAGGTGATCCAAAAGGTCATAAAACAGGGTGAAATTGCGAATGAAATGGAAGAAAAGTCACTAAGGGAAGTTTGCTACACGTATGCGGTCGCATATTGACTATGCGGGCCGCATAGTGATCGCAGACCTGGACAGATTGTTGGGGAAAAAATTGGTTACCAAAATGCGGTGAAGAAGTGCACTTTGCGGACCGCATATCGATTATGTGATCGCAAAGGTGCACCGCATAATGTGTTTGAGCGACCTGAGCTGACATTAATAACACTTATGTGGTCGCATAATGTGTTATGCGGTCACTTACGCACCGCATTCTCAACAGGTAAGTAACCATACCCCCTTCGCATAACCCCCTTCATTTGCACACAAGCACTCTCACGCACACAATTCACACTTAAACAAAACAAAACAAAAACAACAAAAAAGAAGAGAGGGAAACGGCTAGTTGCAATTAGACGAGGGAACAAAGATTACATTTCTTGAATTCATATCCTTTCTTGAATCTCATTCATGTAACTCTGGTATGTCCTCATTCCCTACTTCATATCTGTTATTTTTAGTTTTAAATTTTGTGTTGTGTTGTTCGCGTGATATTTGTTTTCTCTTTCTCTCTGTTCTTTGGGGTTATCTGCTCTTCATGGGGGTCTTGCATGATTAGTTTAGTTGAGCTTGCTGGGTAGTGAATTTATGGACCACCATTGTTAGCGGTAGAAGCAAAACTTGGGGATGATGACTTTTGCGGCCCGCAGAGTCGATTTACGGTCCGCAAAGCAACAACAAATGATAATCCTAGGTGGCCTGATGTAATGCCAAATTGTGGAGGCTTTTGCGATCGCATAACTGATATGCGGACCGCAAAGCCACCGCTTACCCAGACATTATGTGGCCTCTTGTGAACTGTTGTGTGCGACAGGTTTGCGATCACAAATTCACCTTTGCGATGCTTTTTGTGATTGCATAGTTGATTGATCTTATGAGCCTACAGTTTTGCAATGGGAATGCGAATGGCATAGTGGGTATGCTATCGCATAACCCACCGCATAACTGAAATTCCCCTGCAGTCATACAAATGTGCGACAGGTTAGCGGTCTGCATAATGGTTATGCGACCGGATAACCCGTCGCATTTTCTACTTCCTTTGCAATATTTTCCTCTTATGTCTGCTATGTCTCTCACACTTAGGTTCTTTGTAGATATGGCTCCCAAGAAATCGGTTGCTACTAAAAAAGGGGCCTCCTCCGGCCAACAAGCACAACAAGCCAAGCGTTCACGACCAGAACCATCCCGACCTGTTGTTGACAGCCCTCCCAGTCTTATGAGGAGGAGACTTTGCCATCAGTCGACTTACAGGCTGAGGCAAGAAGAAAAAGAGGAGATGATTTCCAACTCCGGTTTGGGGTCACAGGCTATATGAGTATGTATAAAGAAGGGCTCAAGAAACGAAAAATCCTTGAAGAAAAACAATTGAGTCTGAACGGGCTACAGGAGCAGTACCCTCACATACTGGAGAACACTAAACCAAGAAACTGGGAATGCTTCACTGAGGTCCCTGATGATTTCAATGAAACACTGGTGCGAGAGTTTTATGCATCCTACGGAGCCTCCAGAACACCTCATCACAAGCACAACAAGGTCTTCTGTGAATCAGTCTTGGTGCGGGGGAAGCTGGTGCTTTGTGACAAAGGCACTATAAATGATCTACATTTTTCAAACTGGAGTCCGGGGCACAGCTGAGTACGAGACCAAATGGGCCAACAGAGATAGTGAGCGTTCCTAGATAGCCTCAGTGATAGAAAAGGGGACCCCAACTTAGATTGACCGTATGAATAAAAATTTTAAGGAAGATCTCACACGAGAGGGTAGGTTCTATCTCAGCTTTGTCACCTCTCGCTTGATACCATCCAGGAATGAAACTGATATAAGCATTGGGAAAGCTCTTCTCATTGCATGCATTATGACCGGGATAAAGATTGATGTGGGTGACATTATCTTCCCCGAGTTAGGGGTCCGGGCCAACCAGACGACCATGTCACTTCCATTCCCATGCTTGATCACAGCCCTCTGTAAGGCTGTGGAAGTCCCTCTATTGTCGCACCATGACAAGAAGGTGAAAGCGCTGAAGGATATTGATATCACGCGCATTAGTAACGCGGTGCCACAGGTAGCTGCTGCTCCTCCAGAGGTTCAGATCCCAATTCCTGCTGATACAGACATCTCAGATTCTTAGACACCTGTCTCTCCTCAGGCCACAGTGGCATCCACTACTACTTCACAGACCACCATTGTCCAGCCTGTTTTCGTACTACCAGCTCTTTCAAGGCTAGGTCTCTTAGCTCAGCATACAAATTCTAAACCGGCTTTTGAAGGACCTCCCCACACTTATCAGGCAGGCATTGACTCCTTTCCAACCCTCAGTAACAGCACTCCAATAGCAGCATACCTCTTACGAGGATCGCCTGAAGCAGATTGAGGTGAAGCTTGAAAAAGTAGAGCGGGGTACGGTTGGAGGCCTGCCAAAGCTCCGCGAAGATGTTGACGCATTAAAGAGTGAGCTCCACAAAATGCAAAACCTGGAGTTCGATCTATCCTCCTTCATGCCTAAGGAAGGAGATCAGGGAGCTGGCACGTCTGTTGCTGGGTTAGATCTTGACTTCTCAACATTGATGACAGCTCTCGAGCCACAGACTATCGGGGCTTCCCAGACTCCATCTCCCATTTCACACATTGACATCCCTTATAGGGAAGATTCCGTACACACTGCAGAGTGCGAGGATGGGGAGACAGATGAGGAGGAGACCGATGAGGAAGCATTGTCCGAGGAGGATGAGGGTCCTCAAGACAAAGGTAAACAGGTTGCTATCACTACTGCTGCAGAAGAAGAATAAGAAGAAGCAGATGTACAGCAGGCGATAGCACACTCGCAAGCAGATATGGTCGCCCCAGCCGATCCATCGACCACTCAGCTACCATCAGGTGAGGCTAGCAGCTCACATGCCCCAGTCCCATCATCAGGACAGGTTGCGATCTCATCAGTCCCAGCCCCAGTGTCAGAGGGTGACCCCACCACCATTCAGCAGGCTATAGACTCCCATAGCACTTAGTGCACCCCAGGGAGCCCCTAATACTCTATTTTACAATTCTTATGCATTGGGGACAATGCATGATTTTAAGTTGGGGTGGGATAGCCTTGTATATATTTTTGTACTCTTTAAATCTTGTACATATTTTAGTGATCTTGGTATATATAAGCAAATTTCTCTTAAACTCTTGTATATATTTGTGTTATCTTTGTATATATGTTATCTTTGTATATACAAAAACAAAAACAAAAAAACAAATTAGATAGTTGTATGCATGTACATATTTAGTAATTAGCAATGAATTCCCCTTGGTTTTTCTTCGTCGGGTTCTTTTCCAAGGGTGTAATAGTAGAACCATGGCAGTAGGATGAAACATTTTGACCGGGTTGGTGTAATTGTCTAGTTTCAAGCATATATGTATGTAAATAACCTGTACCCTCCCATTGATATATATAATAAAAATAAAATAAAATATAAAAAAAAACATATATATATTGTGGTTAATCGTCTGTGTGAACTTGAGGCTCGCTCTTTGACTCTATGTTTACTTAGAATTATGCATGTAATATGATGAAAGCTCCGAGTTGCCAAGTGTTGACTAGAGAGCTAAAACTATGTTGAGTCAAACAGTTCATATGCCATGTGTGTTAGTCTTCGTGTAAATAATTCTTGTGTTTACCCTGTCATCTAGAACTTGCCCGGTTGGTCTTTCGATGCTAATGATAGTTACATTTGGTTGAAGAAATGACCTTAGGCAGTCTTTGTGTTATTTGAAAACCCAGTTAGCCTTTCAAGATACCCATTGTATAAATATTATCACTAGTCACCCCATTTGAGCCTTTAACCTTTTCTTGGCTACCTCATTACAAACCTTACCCCTTCTATGAAATAATTCCTTTTTGAACCCGTCCCTCCTTGAACAAGTGAGAATGAGGCTAAAAGCCTAAGTTGGGGGTGTGGTGTCAAGTGGAAATTGATACGGTTGTACATTAATTGTAGAAACGTATACCTAAAAATATTCACATGAAATTATTCAAGCTCCAAAAGAAAAAAAAAGAGATATGTGTATATATAAATATGAAGCCTTGAAGAAAATTAGAAAGGTATTTAACGTGGTTCTATGTTGGTAACTAGGATCCAATGAGGGCTATGTGGTTTGAAAAAGAAACAAAGTGCAGCAAGAAAGAAAAATGTGAGTAGTGTTCAAGGAGGGTGTAGTCACTTGTATCCCAATTGTTTATCCGACCCTTTCCTAAACCTACATTACAAGATTAAAAAGTCTTTATGGGATCTCCAACCGAATGTTCTTGAATAGGCGATGAATTAAAATAAGGGCAAGCCTATGGCATGGCATGTAGTAACTCTTGAAATTCGTTGTGAGAGTGAGTGTTCTTGTGAAATCGTCTCGTGTGTGGTCTTTGTAAATATTGTGATTTTGGGACCTTCTTTCTAGTGAGGGCACATGAACTGTGAAGTTTAACAGAAGTTGAGTTCTTGAAATCGAATGCAAGTGCACTCAGCTGAGAGTAACGTTTTGTCAAATTGGTCGAGGCTCAAAGTTCACAAGTCGATTAGCTTCTTTGTGAATAACAATGGTTGTTCAGGAAGGGTAAATAAACAAAAGTGCATGCTTGTAAAACTGACGATTAAAACCGTCCACGGTCACTATTGTTCCTAATCGTTTAGTTAGAGTCTAGAATAGGATAGTGTTGTTTTAGTTGCTTGAAGGCAAGCAAAATTTTAAGTTGGGGTTGTTGATATGCAGGAGAATTTCGGCACATTTAATACCAATTGCTTAGATTGTAACTCGTTCTAAATGCAATTGTCTGTTATACTTATGTTTTGCAGTGCATGAGGCTTGAGGACCCAAAAACATGGAAATGAAATCAAAAAGCCGCAAAGAGGGCAAGAAGAAGACAAAATGCGGACCGCAAACTGAACATGCGGACTGCAAACTTAACATGCGGACCGCATAATCTCAAGGAAACCACAAATCACCACAGATTGTGTGGCCAATTCAAGTGAAGGAAATGCGGTCCATTATGCGACCGCATAACAAGTTTGCGGGGCCGCATAATGGATCGCAAACCTCCGGGAGAAGTTGTTGGGATTAGGAATGTGATGGAAATATGTGGTCGCATATCAACAATGCGGACCGCATAACCAAAATGCGATGACTACCTGGAACCTAGGGTTGCGAAGATGCGATGGAACTGAAGAGAATGTGAACCGCATGTCTGTTATGCGACAGATATGCGGTCGCATAATTGACCTGGAAGGGTATTTTTGTCTGAAATTGGCCCCAATTTTTAGCCCACTATAAATAGATTTATTAGGGTTTTGTGGGGGCATCTTGTCTGAAAAAGGAGCTACATTCCAAGCTTTGAATATTCCCATCTTTTGGAAGCTTTGAAAGTGAAGAATCTTGCACTTTTGTAAGCACTATGACATTTAATATTCTCTTCTTTTTGTATTTTAGCATGTGTGGCTAGTTTTAAATACTAAGGTTGTGGACCCTAAATGGGTGTAATGTTAATGGGTGTTTAACATTGAATATATATATAATGGTTGGTTGATATATATTTATTTCTCATTATTCATTTATTGTTGGTGGTTGCAAACACTAACAAGTGCCATTATATTCTTTCTTTACTTGGAAAAGTGAGTTAGGGTTTGGTAGAAGTAAATATCAAAGACTCAAGGTTTTAAACCTTGTTTAATAGAATCGCTTAGGAATAAGTGGGTTTTATTTGGTATAAATTTATTACTCTTAAATGCAACTCTTTTTTATTTGAAAAAATCATAAGGAGGAAATACTACCCAACTATTGAAAAATATTGGGTAGTTATTTAGAAATCATTTGCATATCAAAAAGGATCTTCCATTAGAAATATATCATATTAACATCAATAGCATTACATTTCATTGAAGGAGACACAACCTTGGTTTAGTTTACCAAATTAATTACAATCTTATACAATCATATTTGCTACTAGTTCACCCAATTATCATACAATCAACTACAATGCTCTTGTTACTCTAACGAAATAGAAATACGATTTAAGTTAAGCTTCACACTACTCAAGTAAACTTTTTACGCCTATTCCCTGTGGGATTCGACCCCAACCTAGTTGGGTTACTATATTTGACATCGATCTCTTTACACTATTTTAAGGTGTAATTTGAGCGTATCAAGCATGCTTCACTTGGTACCAAGACACTTAACTACACGCTTATGGTTAAAAACAAGTTTTTGGAAAGAAATGGCGCTAGTTAGTGACCTTGTGATTCTTGTGTTGACTTAGGCAATCATCGGGTGATTTAGTTGAACCATTAGTGATTTTCAATCTTGAACGCAGTTGTTATGGGCCCTCGACTCTATTCTCTTTAACAATTCGGTTGTGTGGGGTGAGGTATTTTGTTACAAGTCCAAGTACTCGTGTGAATGGTCTAGAACTTGCCCCGAATGTGTTTTTAGGAAAAATTCTAAGTTAGCTTGGCTTGAGAAGTTATTGTAGGCTCTCCTTAACTCGTTTTGAAATATTCCATGGCCCACCAATGATGCCATCCTTAGTCAACCCTTTTGTCTCATGAGAAAAAAATGGCAAAAACATAAGTTTAGGGGAGAGATGAGGAGTTTGAAGATGGTATTAAGGCACAAAGAAAATAAATGAAAAAGAGGAAAGGCAAAGAAAAGAAAGAAAGAACAAGGGAAAAAACACAAAAAGAAAGTGAATAATGTGAAAGGTTGAAAAGATTCAAAAGAAAGCAAAAAATGCAAAGCATAGAGAAAACAAAGAAGAAGAATATGAATAGCATGACCAAGAAAGAGTGATTTCAAGTCTCTCTAGTTTCCTAAGTAAAAAAATGACTCAAAGAGTCAGCAAAGTATGAGCCATAAAGAGAAAATGGAGTGCTAAAGGAAAGATGAACTAGTTCCATTCCAATATTTCCCTCCGTAGTCCAAAAGCCTTCATTACATGCCGAAAAAGTCCTACGTGATTTTAAGCCGAGTAAGCTTACATTAGTGGTGATCTACATGAGGGGCAAGCATATGGTACTTAGAGTCGGGCATGTGACATTCTTTTGAGAGTGATGAGCGAGCCTTTCTCGAATAGTTGCATTGAGTGCTTCATTCTTGAGTGAGATGAGCTTACAGAGAGTATAGGAGGAGGATTTTGGGATCCATAGTGACCTACATGAAAGTGCGAACTTTCTTGATGAATAAAGTCAACTCTTGATGCTCAAGCGTCACATTAAAGCTATTTGTGCTTTAACATTCAAATCATAGGCTTGTTGATAATTCATGAGTGGGTGGGTAATTGTTGGTCCCAATTGATGTCTGTTTGATTCAACTTAGGCCAACCGAAATAGCTCTTTTCTAGAGGAGGTGGGAATTACCTTAATTTCTAGAGGACAAGCAAAAGCTTAAGTTTGGAGGAGTTGATAAGTAGGGATTTTGACCATTTATTGGCACTCTTTTACTTTCATTTTAGCTCAAAAATGCTTAAAGGTACTCCCAAAAACTAATAAAATGTGCTTTCTTGCAGGAATATTGGGAAATGAGCCAAAGAGATTAAAATCAACTCAAGAAGGAGTAAAATTGGACAAGGACCAAAATAAAGAAAAAAAGAGAAAAGTGTGGACCACACAATACTGTGTACCGCCGCACACTATGAAGAGCCACTGTCAAAATTCCTTCACAAAGTGGGGACCGCACAATTATTGTGCGGCCGCAGAAGACAAGGTTCAGAGAGATGGTATTTTGGGTCCCTGAAGAAGTGAGGACCGCACTACTATTGTACGGCCGTAGAATTCAAAAGTGCGGCCACTTCTCAAAAATGTGCGGTCCGTGGAAATCTCTCCTTTCCAGCTCAAGATGAAGAGTGCGTCCACACTCAGAAATGTGCAGTCCGCAGAATCTGAAGAAGTGCGGCCGCAACCCAGAATTGTGCGGCCGCAGAAATCCATCATGTCAAGTCAGCTTCAAAGTGCGGACCGCACACAGAATTGTGCATCCGAAGAACCTCGGCAGGGGAAATTTTGTACGATAATTTTAGCTGGGTATAAATAGATATTTTTGCCAAATTTAGGTTAAGTTTGAACACCTAAGAATAGATAGTCGTTTTTCCTTTACTGTTTTGGGTAACTTTGTAATAGTTTATCATTTTAACATTAGATTTTCTTCCCTTAATCATCTATTATGAGTTTAATCTTAGTTTCTTCTTTAATTTCTTCATTTTTGCCTATGAGTAGCTAAACCCTTAGCTAGGATTGTGACCCAACCTTAGTATGGGTGCCTAATGGGTGATTGATTTAGGGCTTGTTTATGATTGGGTATATGATATTTAGCCTGGTTCTTTTTTGAATTTAAGAATTTATGGTTGCAAACATTTATTCATGCCCAATTGACTTAGTCTCTACTTGAGAAAGAGAGACTAAGTCTAGGGAAACTTGGCTAACAAGAAATTAGGGTGAACTCTAAAAATTGATAGCCCCAATTAAAGGGTTGAATCTAGAGATAGTAAGACACGACTTGAGCATCTATCACTTGTTTAGTGAAATACCCATTGGACTTGAGAAAGAAAAATTGGGCAAAATCACTCAAACTACCGAGAGGTATAGAGTGGGTAATCGCGTGTGATTTCTATATTATATCCCGACCAACCAAACATACCCTAAATCTCTCAATCCGTTAGGTAACCAACTAGGTGTAAGTCACAGCCCTAGATCCTTTACAAACTTGAAAAACAACAACACCAAAAACATTGTTCCTTAGCTGTAACAATTACAAACATAAGCATAAAAATTAGAAGTAGATCAAAATAACTGAATATGTGGAAGTGCATCTTGGGCACATCATACACTTAGTCTAGGTATATACCTAATCCAATATAAGCTCTATATGGAATCGACCCCGACTTACGTTGGGTAATTATAATTGCATCGACCGCTTTACAATCCCAATTAGTGGTGTGAATTTAGGCGACATCAGTGCTTCTGTGGGTTCGACATTTCTATCGAAGCCACTCTTACTCATGAGCCCTCGTGAGCTCTGCCATCGATTATTTCTTCGATCATTTTGAATGGGTTGCATCCAGGACCACTGTTTCTCTGATCTCCACTGTATGGTTGATACCGATCTCTATTCGATCGTGGTTCTCTATCGATGTCCCTTTGAATTTTGCCGACGATCCTGTTTGGATAAACAAAATAAGAAGGTACTCCCAACTGATCATCTTCGACCCTGATTTTTGATTGGTACCGATTATGCACATGGCCCAGGTCACAGTTGGATTTTTGATTAAATTTTGTTTTAACTGTCATGAAGTCACCGAACTTCGTACATTCAGACCTTGAGTAAAAGCTTGGACGGCCCAATCATCTACGACCGTGGGTAGATCCATACGTTCCATCTAGAACTGAGATATGAACTCTTTGAGCATCTCGTTATCCTTCTGCTTCACTTTGAAGAGGTCCGACTTCCTAGTCTCAACTTTTATGACTTCGGCGTGTGCTTTGACAAAGGAATCTACGAGCATGGCAAAGGAATCAATGGAGTTGGGAGAAAAACTATGATACCATATCATATCCCCCTTCAATAAAGTTTCTCCAAACTTCTTTAGTAGAACAGACTCAATATCATCATCCTCTAAGTTGTTCCCATTTGCGCATGTGTAAGAAGTGACATGTTCATTGGGGTCAGTGGTCCCATTATATTTGGGAATTTCTGGCATGTGAAAATTCTTTGGAATGGGCTTAGGAGCCGCACTTGGGGGAAAGGCTTCTGCACGAACTTCTTTGAATCTAAAACTTTCAGAATCGGTGGTGCCCCCGGTATTTGGTCAACTCGGGAGTTATACCTTTCTACCTTTTTGTCATTTTCCTCAATCTTCTTATCCCCCGATTCAATCCGCTTTGTAAGCTCTTTGAGCATTTTCATAATGGAGGGGTCAGTCTATGATTCATTCACGTTTGACCTCTCCGGTACTGGTTCAGCCCTGTGAACAACTTCTAGTGAGGGATCGGGTTCAACCTTACTTGGTGCTTGGTTTATATTTTGGAGTTGTGGATGGCAGTTTGCTGAGCCTGCACCATTTCAAATATTGGTCGAAGGCTTACTCCGCCGTCTTCGCCACCCTGTGTATCTTGACTGACTGATCGAACGTCTCTGCGGACACTACCCTCGGGATCGACGCCCATTTGCATTTAGGGCGACATGGGAACTGACGTTGATGAGATTTGCAACCGGTACCCCCTCGAGGCCAGCCTGAGGTACTTCGATCCCTGGGGCGGCTATATTATCGTTTTCCCCATGAAAACTGAGGTCGTTGTCGGCGTGTGTAGGTACTGTTTATGAGCTCGACATGCTGATACTGAAATAAAAAAAATACTTACGAGAACAAGTGTAAAGCAGTGTGTGTTATGAGAATTATACCAGGCAATCGCTATTATCCTTAGTCCCACGGTGGGTGCCAAACTGTTTACCCTTAAAACTGGATAACAATTAAACTTATAAGTGGTTTTAAGGATATGTGATTTCACCTAGCACAAATTGATAAATATGATGATTAATGCTAGAAATTAACAGTAAAATAAAATAAACCAGTATAAAATGTAACTTGGACCTCGAGCTAGATTGCCCTCGAACCGGCAGAGAATAAAATTAAGAAATATGAACTGAAGAACAAGAGAATAAGAGAGAAAAGAGTATTCTATTGCTTTGTTATGCGAGAGTTAGATGATTATAAACGATTAGATTCCCTCTTTATATAGTAGAGGAATTCTACTTATGGTACAATTATAATTACAGAAGGAAATCCATGATTAGCTAAATAATCGTTCTTGACTTGATCCGTTCCGAGATTTCCGTCATGATCCTCGACCGGTCACGGATATCTTGGCTTTCCGTTAGTATGCTATCTTCGGTCTTGCTCGATGTCTATCTTGTTCGGTCTTGATCATTACTGGTCTCGATCTTGATTGGTACTTCGAATTCCGAGCTCGGTACCTCACTTTCATGTCTCGGTCTGACATAACATGGGGTTGATCCTCAGCCCGTCATCATGGCCTCGATTAATCAATAAAATCGGGTGAACCCGATGTTAACCGTATACAATTTGTTTCATTATTCAACTATTCTCCATTTTATTGCCTAAAAAAATGGCTTTTTTTTTGCTTTAAGAATCAATTGAGGAACCATGGGCAAAATTATTCTCAATGTTTTCATGTTTTGAGATAATGTAGATTTCCAATCTTGGGTACTTTCAGTTTCGGTATTATTTCAAATTTTGATAACTTTCTTGTTCTCGAATACAATGTCTATCTTTCCATTCTACTCTGTGTAGAATAATGTTCACTTCTCTAAAAAGTAAAAACAAATAAAACCCCACTAATTTAAGTGACTCTTGCAAAAAGACGGTCTCATTTTTACTGTTCTTCATACAAAGATATGTTTTTAATTTTAAAAAAGATCAAAAATATATAGCTAACATCTTGCTCACATATTTCATAAACAAATAAAGTACAATTCTAGAATCTCCATGCAAAACTAAACGAAAATTTCAATGTGAAAACGGAGGGACATTAATTCTTTTTGGTAATTTATTACCAAAGTGAGATGTTACCGTTCACGAGAATTTAAAAAACGAAAGAAATATGGATATTAATTTTAAATATCCATCTTCCATTTTTCATTAAATTAAATTTGATTAAATCATTGTCAAATGTTCCGGATAGAAAGGAGTGCTGTATATTTAAGTTTTTTTGGAGGTGGAAAATCACTTTTAGCCCGCAAACGAAACTATTTATATCATGTAGCCACAAAAGTGTATAATATATATATATATATATATATATATACGGCTATTATTTTGAGGGTGGCTATACAATATCATTTTCCTTTCTTTTTTTTTTTGGTTCTAGACGTATTCTTGGGCTTTATAATTTCTGGGCCGAAATAGGGGTCTAACACCTTAGTAATGTTGATCCAAAAGAGAAGTATATGTATTGGGCTTAGATCTTTGTCTCTTAGGGCAAGTACACATATAACCGTTTTTGGGGATGCTATTTAGAGATTGGGAAACTATCAGCTATGTCCATTTATAAGTAGCTCATTACAAAAATTGATCAATTCTTAAAATATTGCTAATAATAGCCAAATATTACTAATATTAGTCAATTAGCTATTTGTAGCAAAAAAGGTTAAATTTTTGCTTTCTTTTGAGTGGGTGTTATTAGAATAGATTGGGTATAAGGAGCTTGAATCTCAGTTTTGGGATAATTTGGTGAAGTTTTGAGGTGGTTTGAATTGAATATTCGAAGTAAAAACTGAACATAAAAAAAATGATATGTGTATCATTTGTGTATCACATATGTATCATATTTGTATCAACTGTGTTTCACACGTATACCTATGTATGAGATACATGCGTGATACATGTTTGATACATGTGTCACAGAAGAATTTTTTGAACTCGATTTAATTATGAATTTTGATATAAATTCAGTCCAAATCACCTCCAATCTTCCTCAAATTTTGTATATTGACTTATTTATATGTTTTCAATGAATTTCAATTATGCCCATTGAAAAAGTTCCTTTTTTGCTTAAATTTTTGGAATATTGTATATATTTTTTTTGTATTTCATCACCTTATTTGCTACCTCATCGATGAAATTTCTTTTCAGTCTTGCATCTAATGTTGCTAATCATGCTTAAAAATATGTAAAGGAGATTTTTTTCATGTGATTCTTTGAAAGAAAGAACCTTATTTATTTGATTTTTTAATTTTTATATGTGCTTGGCTAGCTTTTGTAAGTCTATGACTAATGGCTAGAGGTTGGTAAGTTGAGACTTATTTGGGACATTTGTGTAAGTTTTCCTTAGAGATTAGCAAGTACTTGTTTTCTCCTAAAATTTTAAAATAAAAATCTTAACTTCAGGATAATTTAGGATATTTTTGTCCCACAAATTAAACTGAAAAACTGAAATTCAGAATGCATTGGTTAATTCCTTAATAGCAGTCTGCTACCTGGTGTCATTTCTGCTTGTCTCTTGGGCATTCGGGTAAAAATAGCACGGGCTAGCCAATTTTTGGACTGGTCATTCAAGAATAGCCAGCGTTTGTCAAGTTATTGAAAAATAGCCACTATTTTGCTGCAACAGAGACCGGTCCAGCATAATATACTGGAGTTCGGTGCACCTGTGTATGAACTTCCAGCATATTATGCTGGAACTCCAACACGTGGAAAGTTCCAGCATAATATACAAGAGATTCGAGCACATGTGTATGAGCTTCCAGCATAATATACTGGACCGATATACTTTACTAGAACTCCGGCATATTACCGGAGTTCCAGTATATTATACTGAACTTCCTGTATATTATGTTGTAGTATTTTTCGGATTTTGAACAGTGTTTCGTTTAAATTTATCTTTACATGAAAAGTAGCTAAATTTCGATTACTTTTGAAACTGTGACTATTTTTGAACGACCTTGACTATTTTTAAATTTCTCCGGGCATTCGGTGCAAAGCTGATCTTGCTATCACAAGGCCGTATCCCAGTTTAAATTTTGGCTTTTAACATAGTTGGGCCAAAGAAGGACCTTCGCAGAGTGTACCAAAATGCCAATTTATAGAAATAAAAAAATCCATATCTACCATTCACTACGAAGAGTAGAAAACTTGTCATTTGCATGACCAACTAGTGAGAAATGACATGGAAATGAAAATACAAAATCATTTTAAATTTCAAGATACAAGTTTAAGATAGTGTTTGATCGGCGTAAAATAATATTTTCTTAGAAAATGCTTTCACCAATGATATAATCTTCAAGTATTTGGCAGTTCTTACTTTAATAAAAGTATTTCCTCGAATTGGGAAATGACTCGTTTGAAGCAACATGTGAATGTTATCATTGTCAATCTTTATTTTATCACAATTATCACGGAGACGGCATCCATGTGCCCCATCAGTTACTCTCTGATATTAATGTAAGTCGTCCACCCTAAGTACGTATAAAGTCCATCTAGATTAATCTAGAAAATAGTTTTCTCATTCCCACGATTTTCATAAAAAGTATTTTTTCATAAATGCATTGAACACCAAACAAAACAAACCCTATAAACTTGGTTTTGCATCCTACTAATTAAAGAGAAGAGTGAATGAATAGTAAAAGATTGCCACAACTAAGCTTTCAAGAAAGTTAATTGGTCCCCATCTAGGAGAGCTGAAATTTCTTGGTCTAGAAGGATACTTTGAATCAGAAAAGAAACTAGTTTGAAAAAATGGAGGATTAGGTCCCAAATCTATATCAAAAGTTGAAAGGAAAGGCTTCTCCCGATAATACTTCTTCCAAATAATGCAACTTTGATCACGGTCAAAAATAGCACGTCTTAGGGTGGA